>VZRL01000654.1:1245147-1282012 GCA_013397895.1 Origma solitaria
GCCCGGGGGGGACACGCATGGACAAAGACATACACAGGGACAGAGACACAAACATAGACAGAGACACGCAGGGACAGACACACACGGGGACACGCACACACACAGGGACATGCACACACACAGGGGCACGGACACAGCGACACAGACACACAGGGACAGCCACACACACACACAGGGACATGGACACACAAGGGACAGAGACATATAGGGACAGACGCACACACATACAGGGGCACTGGACACACAGGGACAGAGACATACAGGGACAGACACACACACACACACACACAGGGACATGGACACACAGGGACAGAGACATACAGGGACAGCCACACACACACACAGGAACATGGACACACAGGGACAGACACACACGGGGACACACACACACACAGGGACATGCACAGACACAGGGGCACGGACACAGGGATGGAGACATACAGGGACAGACACACACACACACAGGGACATGGACACACAGGGACAGACACGCCAGGACAGACACTCACAGGCACATGGACACACACTGGAACACACACACGGACAAAGACACACACATAAATGGGGACACGCAGGGACAGACACACACAGGGACACAGACACAGGGGTATAGACATACAGACACACAAACGCAGGGACAGGGACACCCATGGACAGAGACACGCACAGGGACATGGACACATGCACAGCTGCACACATACACAGGGACACACACACACAGAGGCATGGACAGACACACAATACATACACATACACATGGACATACAGATGGATGGACACAGACACACAATACACACACACACATAACTAGACATACAAACATACATACACACGTACGTACACACACACACACACACACACACACACATAACTGGACATACAAACATACATACACACAGACACATATACACACACACACACGCACACAGAGGAAATGTCACATGCCAAGAAGGCAGAATCTGACAGAATATTCACATAAAACTCAGGGCTGGTGACCAGAAGTTGCAGGTTGGGCTGAAGTGTGTTCATTTTGCATGCAGAGTCTGATGAGTCACCTCATCTTTCTCCCTGCTGGGACAGAGTTAATTTTCTTCTGAGGAAAGGAGTCTGGAATGATGGTGCCTCTGTGTCAAACTCAGGCACTGGGACTGATTGTTCAGAGGAGGCTAACAAGGACCAAGCACCCAGATCTTACTGAAATTCAGTAGTTGATGGGTGTATCAACCCCTCTGGCTTCTCTGAAAATTGAAAATGTAGTAGAGGAGATAGGTCTTCTGTCCCACTAAATTATGCGGCAGAACTTGGGCTAACCACAGAGAATTTTTTACAGAGCATCACAAAGAAAAATACCTTAATGTATTATCACCCAAGTGGCCAAGTTACCACCTTAGCTTAACAGTATGGGCTGAAATGAATCCTAACTCTTACACCAGCCTTGGTGAGGCAGAACTGATCTGGGAATATATTGGCAATATTCATTGCATTAGAGTTGGAGAGAGAATTTTTGAAAATATTCAAATTTATTGTCTGGAAAAAAACAGTGATATGAAACAAGACTTTCTCATAAAACTCAGTTCCCCTCTCTCCTCAGTTCTTGTCATAACAATAAATTACAAGTTAGACAAATGAAGTTTCTGAGTAAGATCCATCCTGGTGATGTAAAACATGCAGGACAAAAAGACTGAGAAGGCTAAAATACATTGTTTATGTATGTGTTTGTTTATACAATGTTTGTATATACATTTTATTATATACATTGTTTATGTATATTGTTTGTTATGCTAAAATACAGTGTAATAAAGGCAGAGCTGAGCTCAAAACCAGTAGTTTTCCTAACAAGATAAAAGTGCAGCTACTCAAAATTTCCATAACAGAAAAGAATTGTGACAAAAGAATTTTTTCCCATGTAACTCATGCTTCATATTCATATTTCCAAGCTGCTTTTTCCCTAGCATTCCATAATTAATGTCATTTGTATTTTCAATAACATGGTTCAGAGAAATACATTTTCCCCTACCAACACTGGTTATTTCTGACAACCAGAAGATCACAAAATTGCAAATGTAGGTTTTGATCAGGCTAGTTTTCCATTCCAAATATGCAGCTTCTTCTAATGAATGCATGCTTAGAGAATGCTTCAAAGGAAATGATTCAAACTCACATGATCTAAAAGGCTTTACAAAATGACTATATGCTGCATCTTGTGTATTTGTCTACTTCAGAAATTGAATTATTTAGGCATGTGTTTTAGTGAGATTCACAATGGTTGCAGATTAGAAGAAAAAAGTTACCTGTCAGAGAATGACATTTGCAAGCTTTGTAGAACTACTGTTAATGTGTGAACTCCGTTCTCTGGACTGTTCATACTAGTACCACTGAAGAAGCAAACAGCAATTCTTTCAACAGCCAAACTCCTTCTAACTTCTGCAACATAAGGAACCCATAATGTAAGAGAAATAAAAGCGTAAGAAAGCTAGAAAGAGGGTGAATCACTTGAAGAAATGGGCAAATTATGGAACAGAAAACATACTCAGTTTGGGCAGCAGCTGTTTAACTAGTAATGCAACTACTAGAAGGCTACTAAAGTATTTACACTTCATATGTGAGGAGATGCAGATTTACAAATGTAGGTTGTACATTACATCAGACCAAAAGGAGACAGAATAATGAACATACAACTGAAGTGGAACCAGTTCTTAGGCAGCCACACACAGCTAGACAAATCCCCAGTGACTAAGTTTTTCTTCTTTCCAGATTTGTGAACTAATAAAAGCTGTAAGTAGCAAATACAATGAGGATTTGTCACACTCCCTGGAGGACTTTGGGTCCCTAAAGGCAATAAATGCAGAGGTAAGCAGCAGATAAAATACAGCAATTTAGCTTGTTTTTTACAACTTCACACTTCCTGATGGGCAATATAGGTGTGTTTTACAACCCCATTCAGAGACAATAACTTGGCTGGAAATTTGTTATCCTACACACCAGCAGGATTAATTTGAAGTTCATTATGCGTTATGCTGAAGTGAGATTGTGCAAATGCTTTTTAAGCTTTGGTGACAACACGGTCGAGTCATGCTAGGAGCTGGGAGTGTAACAGCAGCAGAGGTGAACGACTAGAAGCCCAGGCACATTTGTCATACAGGTCTGGAGCACTTGTGCAGAATTTCATCTGCATATGCTTTGGTTGCTTCAGTAAAGGGAACTATCAAAAGCTCAGATTTCTGAAAATCTACTCATCATGGAAATTTATTTGATTGAAGACCTGGCAGCAATTTATGTAATGATGTAGTATTTTTAGCAGTGTTTTACACTTCCTTAAAAGTACTGAATAAACTAATTCAGATACTTGAAAATGCTATGTACAGTCTACTATGTTGCATTTATGTACCTGCAACAACTCATTAATAAAGAAATTCAGAGATTATCCAGATGATGGATGATATCTGGATGATTTCCTGAGAGGATGCTCTTAATAATTAATTCAGTGTATTTCATAGCATCCTCATTAGACATGGAGCACATGAACAAAATACATCTTACATCATGTGTGATCTATCAAATTGAAACATTTTTAAATAGTTGGATTCTCAGATCAACATGTAAAAAGTGTAAAATTTGTCCTGCACTTACTGCTAAATTGGCATAATCCAGGAGTAGCCAAAAGCTTTGGTATTAAGCAAAACACTACAGCACAAGAAATACAATAACTTTAGAGATTCTAAGAATAATAAATAGATGAGAAAGGTTTGATTTTTTTCAACTGATGAAGTATCTAACATTGAATAAAGAACTAGGTGAAGATTTCACATTTATTCTACCCTGCACGATACAGAAACGTAAGAATAGAATTGTATTATTCAATACACAACTATAAAACATATACACTATAAACTGCTTACACTCCCTATCTCCCAACATCCTTTCCTGTTTCAGTTGTATCATTCAAAAATAACTGTGGAATTGCTGTCCTGAAGCACCTTTGCATATATAACCTTAACTCTCAATACTCTGATTTTTTTTACAACTGTAAGGTAGTAGCTCATGGGTATAAATCACTGTTGTGGAATAATTTCAACCTATACGTAGAACACAATTTCTGTAATTTAAGCACATTCTCATCTACAGAACCGCTATAATGAAAACTTATCAGCATGTGTATTTATTTTTATAACGCTATAATTTCTAAGTAGCTAATCCTAAAATGGCCTGAATTAGCTTGGTGATATCTGAAATGTACTGCTCTTCATAGCCAGAAATTAGCCTTTATCTTCTCCCACTGAAGCAAGGCCAGAAATACCAAAAAAACCCCACAAATCCACTCCAGATCTGGTTCTGATGGAAACCTGAAATTAAATCTGATTTTAAAAACTGTGCTCAGTATTTATATCACTTTTTAAAAAGCAGAGCAATTACAGGTAAGATTCCTTTGTTTTTGGGATATACTTTTCAACTATGTCCTAATTTAGACATTTTACCTGGGGCTACTGAAGTCTTTACATGTCTTTGCCAGTAAACATACCACCTTATCCTGAATTTGCAAAGCTGACTGTTGTAACAACAAACAAACCTTCTTTCCACTCTCCAATATATTACTTGCAAATGGCAGGGGAAAAAAAATCTATTCATGAGATAAATATGGAGAAACCTTATGTTATTTTTACAGTCAGAATACTACTATCCTTTAAATTTCTCGGGTGAAACCATGGTATTGTTATTGTCATTGTCTAATTTCTTCCAGTGAATGAGAATTAACAGTATCACAGCTGGTAAATTAGCTATAGCAATTTATTGAAAAAAATACATCCCTCATTACGTAGCCAGTCTAATAATCCCATGAAATTAACACACAGAGAGTCACTTTGGCAATGTGCTTCTTGGACATTAGAATAATCAATTTCAGGCTAAGGGCTTGATTTTTTGGAATGTCTTCTAATGGAAACTTAATTTTAGTCTGTCAAAATGTACGAGCTTAAAGCTATATATATAAAGGGAGGAACTCAGTCTTGAAAACGCTGATGTAGCAACAGTGATTCAGAAATAACACTTGGGTAATCTTTTCTCTTTACATGGCTCCTCTTTTGAGATACTTTATCTTCGAATGGGTTATAGCATGAAGAAAATAATGACCATGGCACATCTTAATCTCACTTTTCAATGTTCTGGGGTTGACAATAGGCCATCTAATACACTTCTGACAGTGTTGTCACCCTGTACAACAAAAGAGACAGAATTTGTTCCATGAATAAACATGACTGCAATGCGTTTGCCATCTTTGTCCAGAAGTGTATATCTGAGTGCTGTCAGCAGCTGTGTGACTTTGTCCTTCTCCTTTTTGTTTTGCTTTTTGTCTTCAAGAGTTTCATTATGCCCAGGAGCTTTCACAGTGTCTATGATGCAGCATTCTCTGTGGGACACAGGAGCTTCTGATCAACAGAGAGAAGCTAAAAAGGGCTTTTATTTTTATTCCAAGTCCTTAATCTTCATCGCTTGAAGGACAATGAGCTGCATAATCCAAACTAGGAAACCTGATGGGCAGGTCTCCCCATTTCTTAAAAATGTGCTTTGTTGTTTTCTTGTCTGTGAACACAACCACAAAATTTCTAATCTTTAGACAAGGCAAGTCAAGACCTCGGTGAACCATCATATTTCCCCAAGCCTGCAAGTAGAAGGAAATTACATTTCAGATAAGACATGATAATTAGACAGAAATAAATACAGACAACAAGAAGAGTATGAAAATAAGATCCTCACTTGTCCACAATCTTTACATATAATTTCCCCATTTGTCTGGTAATCAGCATGCTTATCTTGCAGTGTCTTATTTTCTCTTGTATGGTAAAGACTTCTGAAAAACAGACAGCACCCATCAGAATCCATTGGTCATTCCATGCTACATACAGACATATACACAGTGGCTATGATTGCTGAAATCAGATATGAAGCCTAAGAAGTCATAAACTCTCTGACTGTTGACACATTGAGGAGTTTGAGAAAATGCAAGGTCATACTTCACGCTCCTACATAATGATGAAATGCATGTGTACTCCATGTCCCTTTTCATTGCATTTCAGGAGCTGCATCCTCCCTCACACCTCTTAAAGTAGGAGCAGCAGGCTCTTGTTTTAATAGGAGACAGATCAAGCCTGGTTTTTTTCAGATACGATGGAACTGTCAAAGAGATAATACCTGAAAATTAAAGGTTTTCTTTTTATTCCTTGTAGTTCAACCTTAACCCTTAACAGAACCATTTGGTTCTGACTATCCAGAGCTGCACATTCTTGCATCATTTAGCTTCGGGAGTATTAGATCCCAATGGTTACTATTAGCCTGTGCAGAGTGGAATACATACCATACTACATAGTAAGTGACCTAGTTAATATTACCACAGAAGCTGCATCTTTTGTTTTGAAGTTTCATACTCAATTCACCTTGAATTCAGGAATAAGAACAAACATTTTGTTCAAGCTCCTTAACTGTAAACTTCCTAGAGCCTAGGACCCAACAATATTGGAATAATCTATTTTTTTCTCACAGGGCCAAGAGGGTTACAGGCCCTGTTGCAGTCTTGATGAGAAGAAAATCTCTTTCTGCCTGAAAGAGATAAAGTAGTTCATAAACACTTACTGGAAATCTTTTTTCACACTGACATGATGCATGTCTTCAATAACCTGTATGTCTTCACCAGAACATATCAGCTTGGAGCAATTTTTGCATAAGAATTTTATTAGTGAAGGATTTTTCTTGTATGTCTTGCACTGATCTCTCTTTGCCTTCATTTGTTTTTCCATTATACTTTGCAACTGGAAACTCTCAATCTAGAAACAGATCAGTAAGAGCATTGTAACATTCTGCTGGAATGACAGTAATAGTTTTCTTTCTCAGTTATTTTACTGAGTTCACTGTCACCATGACTTCTAGTCAATTTTCCTGGCTTGTGTGTTTCCCCCTTATCAATAGAAAACCAGACTTTTCTAAAGGACTAGGAAACAGATTATAAAACAAATATTGGCAAAAGCATTCAAAGCCATACGCAGTAACTAATATTATTTTTTCTCCTCTAAGTAGATTTCAAATAGAAAGTATTTCATACAATATAAATCAGTTTTCTTTAAAGGGAAAGTGCAGAGTTGTAGTGAATACCTTATTTAAATACTCTTCCCGTGGCATCTTCTGGACACACTGAATGGCCTTATACATCATTTTCTCACGAAAAATATTAACATCTTCACGTTCAACAGCCCTTGAGCCAGTCGAAGCCACAAGGGCATAGGTGCTTTCATCAGCTCGAGCTCGACCACGAGCCTACAATTTGCAAGGAATCCAACAATAAACAGCACATTGCTCCCTATTACATCATACATTTTTTCCTAGTTTTGTAATGGAAGACATGCACTATCCCCAAAGAGGATTTTTTTTGGTTTGACTCCGACAGATAAAGAATCAGTGAATAACACATACTATTTCTGCAGCATCATCTATAATACCTGTGAAAACTGCTCAGTAGATTTGTGATTAGCATGTTTTGCAATGCTGAAACTATATTTAGTTACCAAAATATGCATGCAGTTAAATATAATATATATATATATAAATACTTGTGTTCACAATTTAAATGAGAGCATCAAACTGTAATATGTAATAATCTCTCTTTAGCTGTTGGTGGTGTGGTGTCCATACACTGGTGGTACAAATGCCTCTTCTATCAACTGGTCTGATTATTAAAAGAGGTTCTATTAAAAGAGCTTCTATTTAAAGGTCTTCTATTAAAAGAGCTCACTGTTGGTGTAGATCCTTAAATGGATGCTACACCATTACACAGAGAGGCAAATTTTATATTGCATATAGACTGAGGATGGCAACTGGAAATGAACCTTGTTGCCAAGAGCATTTTCTCTTTTAGCATTCAAATATTTCAAAATTATTTCCAAATGTCAGGTATATGATTCACCATTTTCATATTCCAAAGAGAAAAGCACTATTAAAATAAGTTGCAAAATAAGTTATGTATGCAGAAAACTCATACCTGCACCATAGCAATTTCATTGGTGACGAGGCCATAGCGAATAACGATGTTACACTCTTTGATGTCCAGGCCTTCCTCAGCTACAGTAGTGGCAATAAGTAAATTTACATTTCCTCGTCGAAATTTATCAATAACTTCCCTTTGCTCATTCTGTAAATTAAAATCATTATATTAACTTTCAGTATTAGTTTCTGCTACCTGTTGCTTCTAATTAATGAGCTTCAGGAATTACAGTCCCATCATTTCTGAGCTGAGTGATGAACATCAAGTGGCTTCAACAACTGCATTTAAGCATCTTGCAAACAAGGAGTTCCTGTTGAATATAAAAGGTGCTCAGCACCGTATTTTGAGGGAGGAGGGAGCAGAAGCCAATCTTTTTAGGGTAACTGAGCTTGGAACTTTTTAGCTTATGTCACAGGTACTAGGAGATTTGATAATATAGTTGTTCTATTGTTTTCAAATTCTTAAGTACTTACTCATAAGTCGGGATTTTTATCATGTCAGTAATTTCCAATTGAAATAAAGACTCCAAGTCTAGTTCTAAAGCACTTAAAATTGCCTATAAGAAATGAAGATCATAATTTTGGTGGTCTGCAAAGCACCAAAAAGCACAATCACACACTCAAAAAAGAAAGGATCCAAACCACAAACTTTTGAATCAACTGGATTCAGAGGAACAGAAACTTGCTACTTGTTATATTCAGTTTCAAAATGCAGAAGTTATTGTTTTGTTTGTGCAATGTGGCACACAAATTAAATTCCAAGTTTTGATAGAACACAAGCAACTTTTGGGGAGAATTTTTTGAGAGAACTTTTATTTTTGAAACTGAGAGCAGCAGAAGGAAATGGCCTCTGCCCCAGCAGCAGAACACACCATTTTTGCTTAAATGCTGATATGGGGAGTGAAAAGCAGAATAGAAAAGATGTGAAGTACTTTGTTTTGAAAATATTTAAGTTGCAAGTATAAATCACCAGAGAGATGTGGTGTATGAAATCAACATAATGGTACAAGACAGACACAATTGAGTGATCAATTGTGATATTTTCATTATGAATTTTTGCAAGTTTTCTTTCAATGGTTATGCGTCAGTGTGAAGCATGCATATAAATTGGTATAATTTGATTTAAGCAATGATCTTACAAAAAGACAGGCATAATCAACTTTGTAGTTTTTTCAATTGAGCAGCTAAAATATAACTTGAATTACTGTTGTCCTGGTAAATACAAACTCATTTAACAATTGCACTTTTACTCTTTGCATTTTCTTTACTTTTGCTTCCCATGCCTCGCTACAACTTGTGTCCCTTTTGACTATACACTACTCTAGGCAATGGATGCTGGCTACTCCTAATGCCATATAATCCAAAATAAATAAAAAAATTGTTACTTGTGGAAATAAAATTATCCAAACACTATTATACACATATGCTACAGCTTATGAAAGTAAGTTGCTGGCAGGTATGAAACCAGAACTTGGCTCCGAACTTCAGTCCATTTGCCTGGTACTAAAACAAGATTTCTGAAATCATCTACAAGAGGTAATGTTGTCATGCATGGTTCTGTACCTGAGTCATGGGCTTCATTTCACTGTTATGTCCAGAGCCAATAAGATAATGGGCCTTAATTCCCACTTCTTCAAATTTTGGGTTGTCCTTAATCCACTGGAATAGAGCAAAGGCACTTAGACGAGTCTTTGTGAAAATAATTCCTCGAGGTTCTTCAGTCTTCGTGAACTCCTCCATTAAAGTATTTCGCAACTTTATTAGCTTCTCATTTTCATATTCTCGCTTTCCAGTCAACTCTTTCAGCTGTTTCTTTTTTGCTTTAAAAATAACAGAAGTAAGTTAAGAAAAAGAAAGCATTTAAAGTAGCAGTTCAGGAAATAATAATAAACCCCAAAAGCAACAAAGGAAAGAGCAACTCTTTATATAATTCTCTCAGCGTGGCTAATCCACATTTAGTTTGAAGAACTGTGGCATACCAATTATTTTTGAAGTGAATTCATATTCACTAAAACCACACTAATCAATCAAAATAAATCACCATTATCATACACTTTGGCTATATTTCATAGTGAGAATAAGCCAAAGAAGAAAACCTTCCTATACACACAAGAGGCGGTACAGAGTTCAATTAACTGTAATAAAGAGCTAAATCACAGCTTATAGTATTTACAAAACAATATAAAATCACAGAAAAAAGTCTCAGAAGGCAAAACAGATTAATATGCACAGCCTCAGAGCTGGTAATGTTTTTATAGATTTAGACATAAATGGTCCCTGGGACACGAATTAAAGTAGGAATCCTCACTAAAAACATGCAGTATAGTAGACACCAGCCTGGGCACACTGTTATCATTACTGCAGCTCCACGACATTTCAATGTACTTAGTGAAATGTCAAATGAATGACTCTCTCCAAGTTGCTCTATTGACCATAAGCAGGGAGGATACCTCATGTTTTAACTTTAAAAAAACTTGTAATATTTCAAAGCCTATGTCATTTTCAGATGATTATGTAAACACAGTAAGGACACTCTAAGGCAGGGACTTTCCATGTGACTACACTCACTCTGATGCCATGACCCTGTGCAGACTACGGCAGTGTACCTAACCCAAGGCAATCATATTTAATATACTGCGAACTGCTACACCACCTAGACGGTGGCTTTATGACTAGCCTTACTTATATTTTAGAATGTAATCAGAGACACACATACAAAAAGTAGGTAGAATAACAAACTCCCACAAATTTCCCCCTTAGTTAAACCTACACTAGGGGCTCCAGGGGGTTTATCACCCAAAGATGAATTCTGCTCTTTAAGCCGAAAAATTTTAGATTTGCTTCTATTACTCCTAGGTCTTTCAGTGGTGAAATCCTAACTAAATGGAATATAATTTATTTTTCACTGACAGTTTCTCTGAACTTCATTTACCTGCAGAAATAAAAGCAATCATTAAGGATAGTAATGAAACTAAGTTTCATTTTCAGTTAGTTTAAATTTTTGGTTCTCAGCAGCCACTCAAAACTGAAATTCTAAAGAAGAGGACATAAAGAAAGGTATGAATAGCCATTAAAAATGCTGACATTATCTAACCTATATTTTAAAATTTTTTTACCATTTCCTGAATTTTTTGATGATGACAATCTAAATTTGTAATTCACTGGATACATGAAGCTGGGCCACACTCTGCAGTATAATCTGGTTTTGTTTGCACCACCTGAGAGCCATGGGTGATGGGAGCAAACTTGTCTAGCCCTTTCTCATTGCAAAGGCAGTAAAGGGGAAAAAACCAAACAAAAAATGTTTGTGTGTCAAGGACTAAATAAATCCTAGTTCCAAGGCAAATGATCTGAAAAAAAGGCAAATAACTTTGGTCTTTGTGGTTTGATCCTTTGTTTAATTCTCTAACTAAATGTTCTTTACCTGAAACTAACTCAAATTCATCACTCTCAGTATATAGACAAACTTTGGTAGAAAGGCTGTAGAAAGGTAGAAAGGTAGAAAAATTAAGAACTGATAATTTCATTACTTTTGAATTCCATTTGCTCAACCTTTTGCCCCCCAAGACTGTCTACTGGAATACCTATTTTATGTATCTGTTAAGAGCGTCCTCAGGGACACTTCACTGGATAAAAGCAGAGAACAGCTTTTACTTACTGGCAGCAAAAAGAAAGTGCCTTTAGGCCAGAGCTGAAGAACCTTTATTCCATGTTAGGACATGATCCCACTCTGATGTTGTATAATGCACTCCAAACTGTATGAATTGGGACATCGAGGTACTGTCATAAAAACACAGCAATATCTAGGGTGGAATAACTAATGGGCCCATGCAAACCATGTTAGGGCATAATTACAGATTTCAAATATTAAATACCACAATGTATTTCAGACTCACCATGAAATAAACCAATCAGAAATTCATCCGTTTCATCCTGTTTTGATACTGCTGGTTCATCATCATCATCATCATCATCACTCCTTATTGTCTTCTTACTTTTCTCCTCTTTATAAAAATTATTTAGGTGATTGTAGGCATCCACCATTCGTATAGTGTCATTTATCTGGAGAGCATCATTGTATTTCTTCAAGTGTTCTGCACAAACACGTTCCCTGCGTTTTTCTTCTTTTGCAGCTACAAGTGAACAAAAATACAAAACCATGTCTGTCTACAGGAGGACCCAAAGAAATCTGAAGTATTTCTGGGGTACATTTGCTATGCAGTTACCTCTTCTCTCTTCTCTGATCACCCACTGTTCGTATGTCTGAGTTCCAAACTCAGATTTTGGATGCAGCTGGCCATAGTTTTGTATTTCTGTCATGATCTCAGTAATTCTCTCTTTAAATGGATCCTAGAAATAAATTGATTAGGCAAAGTAAGTAAGCATCTTCTGGCAACAAAAACATTGGCTAGTACCACGTTAAGTAATTTATTAAAAGTTAAATCTTAAATTAAAAACCAAGTAAGGCTGTTAAGTGTGTTTAGTGTTATAGAAATATATAGTTCAGAATATTACAAAAATTATACTATGAAATAACACTTTTAAAAAATAGGATATAATATCACTTCAATACAAATATTTCAACTATGGTTTAGAAGGTCTTTTGACCAGACGCCTCAAAATATAACTGACATAAATAAAAATTTAGTCTTCTATTTGTCTTTACTGATACTTTTTGAAACAGGAGAAAGCAACAATATTCAAACTAGCACTCTGGATCATCAAAAGTCTGTAGAAAAAGAGCATTCGGCAAAAGTTTTTGATACCGTACAACACATTTTTAAAGGGCAATGTAACTTTAACACCGATTTGTTTGAAAAAACACACCCTTTTTTTGTCATCCGCAATCACAGTCTTCTTAGATGGTTCCTTCACCTGATTCTTTAGCTGGAAGGCATGCTCTTCAACAGTCATAATTCTACATGCATCAAGATTGGCACAGATCTGGGAGAAAACAAAATACTATTTCTTTTAAAATTGAATGAGTTATTCCACATGAAAACTGAAATAATGTAACAGAGCTTCTTATTTAGATATTCAGGCTTATAGAACTTGATTTTCTTCCCACAAAAATTGGATAAAGGCAGTATGAGGGTAAGAAAGGCCAGTCTTTGAAAAGCATTTGAGATTAGCTGCACAAGTTACTTTTTAGGCCAGAAGTGAACCTTGCATAGAGGAAAAAAATGGTAGATCAGGATGCAAATCAAGTATTTTGAAAAGGAAAATATAGCATCAGTACTTTGGAAGAGTAGACTTTGGAACACAAAATAAATAAAAATAATGGTGAAATTAAAAAAAACCCAAAATAATTTGAGATAATTGTTCCTGGAACAGGAAGACAGAGAATTTCAGTGCTAACTGCACAACTGAACTGGATTTCCTGCTTTTGACCTCTTCCATGGAGAAAGTATGTACAGGTTGTTCGGTAAGAAGGGAAACCATAACATTTTTCTGAGCAGAGAGAACAGTAAAGGAAGTCTGCCAGGTGATCTTTTTAACGTTTTCAGTGGTAGCTGTCTATTTCAGCTTGCATATTCAGACTACATTTCTTCAGATACAAACCCCAGCACCCTATCAGCAGGATTTCAGAGCTGATGAAAAGGAATTTTCTGCTTTCCCCATTGCCAGCAAGTTTTTGTGTCAAAATACCTCACAATTCTGTCTACTTCAATGCAGCACAAAACTTTCTTGCAGGCCTCACATATTCTGTATCACATTCTGTTCTTGTGCAATTTACTAGCCAGGAGTTTTCACTGCAGTACTGGCCTAAATTCTACTTTTATATTACTAATGCAAAACAATTTAATTTCAAGTAAAATATAGTTTCTTTAAGTATAGAATTTAACATATTATCTCCAGTCAGGTGTTCATGCAACCTCAATGAGTAACTCTAACTGAAAAAACCCCACATTTGTATGCTACCTGTATCTCACAAGTGGTTTCTACTTTCTTTAAGTATTCAACATTGCTTCTCATTTTCTTGGACTTGCAAAAATACTCAGCTTAGTCACTCTAGAAATACAGAATCTGTCATATCTCTGTTATTTAGGAATACACAGTAAATTATAAGCCATCAATGGAAAAATAAAGATTTTTAGTAACCATTAAAGCATACTGCATTGTGGATTTCTTGCCTCTGATCTTGAGAAATTTTTTCAACTGAGGCAATCTTTTTACTTCCCTTTTCAGAAAGTGTACTTTCCTGTAAAGTAACCTTTATTTGTACATGGATTTCCATTATTTTGTAGGGGGTCAAGTTAATGACTATGAGCTGAAGTTCCATGTACGGAAAAAAAAATCAGATTTGGAGCCTAACACTGACTTCAAAAGTTTTACTTGAACAGGACAATATCCCTTTAATGGTTTGCAAGTGTGGGGGCTATTTACTTTCAGAATATGCTCTTCAGCTTTTGAGTAGGATGTTGCACCTCCTACACCAGGGGAGGCTGTAAGTCCCAGAATCTGAGGCTGTGGCATCAGCGGTTTGTTTTCTTTAGCCAGCTTCCTGTTCTTCATCTTTTCTTTCAAGTAACGGCGCATTATATTATTATAGACACCTTCCTTTTGAGTGTGATGACACTCATCAATAACGATGAGGGAAAAATCTGGAAAAAAAAGATTCCCAAAGTGAGTAATTTTATTTCAAACACAGAATTTTTGTGACTAAATCTTTTAACAGGTAAGGACAGCATTGAAAAGAACCCATTAGTTTGTTTGAGTACTAAGGTACTAAGAAACTGAAGTGCTGGAGGAAGGAGTGGATGGAAGCCAAATACATTTAATGGACTTTGGAACCTTTGCTACAGTCCTGATCTGCCAAGTAGTTTTACATTTCATGTAATGGAAAAAAGATTGTATAGTTTTGCAAAACCAATCTGATGATATAAAGAATTTCAGAGAAATATTTTTAATATCTTACCAGATAAAACTATGATAAGAACATATAATAGTTGAATGTAATAATGTCTTTTACATCCATAACTGTGTCTGACAAACTATATATTGTTTGCTTTCGAGAAGATACATAACATGTTAGAAGCCTTTCAAACATTCTTGAAAGGCTTATTGTGGTCAAAATATGCTTCCATTTTGTAGCAACACAGAGATTTCCTCCTTGTTAGCGGCCAACTAAAAGATTTATATTACTTTATGGATGTGTTATTGAAAAGAACAAACAGATTAGTGGGAGCACTACCACTCATCTCTCTTTTGTAGCAGAGAAAACTGATGAAGATTCAGACAGGTATTGTGTGCTTTTTGGTCAGAGTATATTTACATACAAGCTATGTACTATACAACAGGAAAAGTTGTAAAGTAAAAGTAAAATTACTTTTTGTTTCAAATTTCTCAAAAAATATAGAAAACATATCTTTAAGCTATCTGCACATGCAGCCAGTGACATATATTTCAAGGTTCTGAGCTGAAAGAATCATGAACATTTTTCTGTTTCTCTAACAGCAAGACTGCTGTTTATAGAGCTCCCACTCCTGTTGTTGGCCAGTAACTCTAATTTGACATTATTTCCAACAATTTGAAGGAAGTTTGTGGACATAACTGTAAAGAACATCACTGAAATGATCAGGGTTAAACTCCTATACGTATTTTTTTAATGTGGACAATTTCCATGGTCTTGTTCACACACTGATGTGTAAACATATTGACGTGCAGAAATTACTGCACCACTACAAGTCCGTTTTCAACAATTGGCAGCAGAAGCTGGAAATTAACAGAGCTAAATCAGTCTCAGCTGGTATTAAAGAACCTAAAGAAAGATGGAGACGAAGCAAGGGAAGTTATATTTAAAGGCTACACCAAACACTACTGCTAGGAAAGCAAGCCAGTGCTCCAGTTCCTGGGGTAAGCTGATTGCTTTTGCAGTGGCTCAGGAAGCCAGTCCGCATTGGAGTGATGTAGTCTCAAATCTAAGTTCCTATTTATTTCTAAGATTTCTGCATATTGCAAGATTTTGGAAGCAGTGCTGGCAGTTTCTCAGTTATTCTTTCAACATGAACTTACTGCCTTTGATTTTTACTATCATATCCATCATGCATATTCCTAAAATTACTTGTGAAGAAACTAATCTACGAGAAGAGATGTGTTTCTTCCACTAAGGAAGTGATACACAACTTTTAGAAAGTCCACACAGTGACTTCAGCCCTCGGTAAAGAGAGTAAACATTTGGTAAAATGCAATTAAGAGAGTCCTCTCCATTTCACCGAGGCTGGAATTCACGTTACATGTAAAGTAGACCTCTGCGAAAACAGATGAAAGGTATGCACAGAAATCTGGATAAAGCCTTGTAACTAATTAGGATGATTTATATAGGCTGGGAGTTAATCAAAGCCATAGAAAATGAGCTGGCTGTGTTCATTCTTGCTTGGCTTTGGTCCAGCTGAACTTACTAGCACAGGTGTAATAGCACAGAAAAGAAAATGAAGTGTAGGGCCGCCTGAGTTCTGGAAAAAATGTAGCTCCTTATGAAGGAAACTTTGCAAAGTGTGAAACCCATTCAACCCACTTCATTATGCAATCTGGTGGGGATTCAGCCCAATTCTGAACAGGCCAGCAGTTCCAGTAGAAATGTTCAGATGCGTATATACAGCATTCCAAAATGAGTCAGATGTAGGAACGTTTATTAATTCAGATGCAGTGGAGAGGAAATAAGTATTAGAAAATCACTGGTACTCTGCCTAGTTTAACAACAAGGCATTCTGAAGGAGGGGACAAAATTCTGAGGTACCCAAGTGGCTCTGCAGGAACTAGTTTGGATGAAGCAGTACTCTAGTCAGCACCAAGCACTGACAGACACAAACCCTCAGGTTGCTCTGCTGTCCCTGTGACACCCAGACCAGTACTTTTTTATCTCAGGGCCATTGTTTTGAATATGGTAGCTCTCCCTTACATCCCACCCCATGTAAAAAGGAGTTGATTGCAGGCAAATAGAGGGAGAAGTTAATATCTCACAGAGGAAGGCCACTGCAGCCCAGATCCTGGAGCTGACATCATGGGCTGTTCTGTTATTTGTACGTCACTGGCAGATAATACCATTTCCTTTCTGATCTCCCAGAGATACCTGACACTTTAGCATTCTGGGAATACAATTGTGCCTTGTTAATCTTTTGTTTTCTTCAACTTCCTTCATCTGTTGTTGGAAACCATTGTATCTGCTGAGCTCAGGGAGACACAGTTACAAGCAATCATATCACTGTATATTAGCAAAATTACAAAAGTTTAAAGAATGCAACTTTTACAACAGATTGACTTTTATCTTGTTTTCCATTGTATTTCTCAAACTATCAAGTGCATTTGAGTTTTAATAGTTTTTTTCTCATCCTGTATATGGCTTCTATGTGATATGACTCAATACTCTACCAAGCTTGGAAAGTGGAAGCAGGGTGACTACATTTGCTCAAGCTTGATTAAATAGGAATCATACAAAGTATTTAGTACAAATAAACTGTAGAGTCTAATTTTCGTTTGCATGCTTATTAATTAAGATCTGATTTTGACTCCAACTTGCATTAATAAAATGAGTAAATTGAAAAAAACCCTACTGAATGTGGCACATTTTTACTCTGCAGTTTTCCAGAACAAAGACATACTTTTATTCCTTTTGTAAAAATTTCAGAATTAAAAACTTGCCTGATAAATGGACACTTTCTTCATCTTCCTTGGCTGCATTTGACAGTGAATTCTCAAGGATCTGTGCTGTACTAATGATGACATCATTTCTTCTGACAACTTCAGGAAATGAGATTTTCAGCTGAGAATCACCACTTAAACCAATAACCTGATACCAACGCTTCAGGAATGGATTAAACTCTCTTTGTAAATGCTGTTCTACCAATGGCACCTGAACAAAAGTTTCCAAAGAATTTAAAACATAAAACACAGGGTTAAAAATACATGCCTGTTTGCCACAAATGTTGTTAGGTGAACAAAAGAAAATCAAGCAGCAAAAATCCCCAAACCAATTTTTCCCCTCCAACTTCTCTGTGAAATCTTTTTGTCCCAAGAACTTTGGCTGAACTGTGCCTTCAAAAGAATGAATAAACCATGCACAGTCTGGCTCTCTAACTGAGCTTATAACATGCTTTTGCATTTATTCTTATAAGAGGATATGGATATTGTTTACAATTTCAATAAAATTCTTAAATGTATTTCTATATTTTAATATTATAACAGAAGATTAATTTATATGTGCTGAATTTAACTGCAAAAATTACAACAATTACCAGAAAATTGGACAAACATTGCTCAACTACTGTTAAGGTGACCTTTATTACCAAATTGAAACACAGAATGTGAAAAATAGTTCTGTTTCTTAAAATTTCTTACAATACAAAATTGTACTTTTTCCAATAATGTGGTTATTAGGGCACATCTAATTTAGCACTTGCACTGGGGTACACTAAAACCATTTGTGCCTGCACCAGCATGATGGCGCAATAGAGATGACAGTCTAGATCTGTATGCCTTTAAACACAGTACATCTGGAGAAGCTGTACATTGTCATTTTACAATGTCTGTATTAACAATGCATGATGTTTGAAAAATATTATTCTTTTAAAAAATGGACTGACGTACCTTATTAACAAGGATTATGACTTTTCCAGGCTCTGATGCTCTTTTCTTCTTATCCAAGTGATCTCTGGTAATGTAAACAGCCACTCTGGTTTTACCACTGCCTGTAGGGAGACAAATGATAATATTCTCCCCACTCAGTGCTGGCTTTGCAACTTCCATCTGGTAATCTCTCAGGGTCAGATCTGGCTCAGGTGAAGCTCTCCTCTCCACTTCATCTTCATCTAGGGGTACAAAGAAATATAAGTATTAAACAGGAGGCACAGAACATATATCAGAGGAGTCAAAAAATGTCAAAGGAAAAAAAATACTATTTTACTATCAGAAGCATCTTCTTAATAAATGAAAACAGGGCATATTAGCATAGACAATGTTGCTCTCTGGACCAGAGCTGGTTGGATCAGCTGTATGCTGGACCAGAGTACTGCTCTGGATCAGAACTGCTTCCACCTAGTCACCACTTAGGGCAGGTGGAACAAGCCTCAGTATGGCTTCACCCATCTATGGTGAAATGACTGCTATTAAGCATGAATTCAAATGATACAGTTCAGTAGCACTGGGACCAATAAAGGCTGCATTTGGAGCTGCAGTATTTATAATCAAGCCAAGATTATGTGACATTCTCCTTCATCACTACTGAAATTTATTTGGTTACAAGTGAGCTACCTTTTTAAATACTTCCCAGAGAATGAAAAATGGAGCCATAGAAAGAAAAAAAGATATGGACCACTCAAAAATGGTGAAGGGAGTTATAAAGACCAAACAGATAAGAAAATTCAATTGCCCATACAAGACAGAGCTAACTGCGGAATGCATCACACCTATTTGTGGTAGATGATGTTCCTTCTTAGCCTGACTCATACATAATGCAATTGAGTGTTCATCAAAAAGCCATATACATTTGCCACCTAAGGCCAAAGCCTTCCATCTCGTATTGAAAATGTGATGGCAGAGTTTAGATCTATGGCTCACAGAAGAAACAATGTTCTAAATGTAAAAGTGAAAAAAAATGCTGTTGGATTATTTTGAGCTGTAAGAAAAGCATATCAAGTCCCTTGAGTTTATGTATATTTAAGGAGTCAGAACTTACATATATATTAACATCAGAAGGATTTATTTCAATCGAGTTTTTATGGGGGTTTTTTCTTACAAATAAGTTTAGATTGTTCTTCAAGTATTAACTGCCCTCAACGAAGAAAAGGCACAAATTCATTATATTAGACTAAAAATGAGGGGACAAAAACCCTAGTTTTGTTTCCTGATGATATCATTCAATGAAGAATCATGAGGATTTTATTATCACTGATACATTACACACAAAGTAAGTATATTTTTCTAGTATTCCTGATTCCATTAAATAAAATTAAACTAACAGAAAGTAATGAAGCTTGATAAAACACTGCTGATGGAAACATCTGAATGCCATTCTTAAGTGTTTTTTGCTTGTTTTGCCTTTTAGTGTGAGTGCAGTGCTACCTGGACACAGGGACATTTGCACGAGAGAGTACTTGCTGTTACTTATCTGACTTCTACTACTCTCTTTTGAGGAAGAACGTTGTTTGCTTTCTGGTTGGCTAAATTCAATAGCTCAATCATATTGAAACTAGCACTTTATCACCCATCTGTTTGGTTAAATTTCAGTTCCTTAACATCCTCAATTAACTGTCCAGGCCTGAAAAATATTTAACTTAGCTCTCTCCTAGCTTCTTCAGCCCTTGTTTAGATAAAGGCTAATACAGGAATCTTTTCACAGATTAAATAATTAAAGATTTTTCATCACGCCCAGTATAACATTAGGGAAGTTGTCTACCTTCATACAAGGCTCATGTAAATTGCTGCTCTGGGCTAAAAGAAACATGGTAACTATTCTGTTGCCCTAACTACACTGTGTTTTTAAAATGTGAAATGAACCTGGCACTTAAAATGCAGCTGAATCCACATGATTCTTTGCATTAATGTCAGTCATGTCAGTGTGTTAAGACACCATCCAAACATCTTTGTTAATACAACAGCATTACTGCAAAATTTCAAATTCTAAAATCCATAATTACTGCATCTGCATCTTCTTAGCATTTTTTTCTCATAATTGCTCTCACTGTGTTTATTAGATGTGATTAAAAAGCATGGATGTTCTTAAAAATTTCTTAACTAGTTATTTTTAAAACCCACATGTAAACAGAACATATAGCAAGTAAACACTGGGAAAAAATCTGTTCTCCATTCTTCACAGACCGGTAGCGATTTTTTTTTCTGGATTACTGAACACAGCAAACACCCAATTTACTCAATGAGAGATACTTCAGGAATCTTAAAGGGTCAGGCCACATATACATAAGTGCTACCAAATACCAGGAGCCTGGATCAGCCTGACCAAATGGTAACAGTGTGCCTGTCCACAGAACAGAGAACTTCCCATGCCCAGACATTTCATGTGACAGAGTGAGTCAAAACATACAATGTGACTGATGAGTGTCCTCAGTTGATGCAGAAGTGCAGAGAATATTCTTGGGAGTTGGCAATACACAGACTAAAATCTTAGCTGTAGTGTAGCAATTTAGATCAGAGCTATTCTGAATTTTCTGGGTACTTACGGAATATGTGGATTTTAATATTTAAAAGGCTTGAAACTATTTTAAAAGTATTCACAGCAAACACACTGCAGGCATATGGTATATAATATTTACATTGACTTTACTGATATAATACTAGGTTTATTAGGCCCAGCTGGCTTGAAAGGTGCTTAGATTTTTTTCGAGCCCTTGTACAAGACACAGTCCCAGCACAAATTTTATAAAGGCTAGATTCCAAAAAGAAGCTCTTGAATTCTCTTTAGGCAAACAAGCTGATCACCATAGTGGACAGCTCCCAATTTGTTTTGCCTGAGGTTTGAAAAAAAGAAGAAAAAATATTGGGATGTCTTTTGCAACAGCAGTGTTTAGTTTGCCTCAGACCATACACATAGCAAGATAATACCCATCTGCAAAGTATTATGTAAAAACAGTCCAATATCTAGTTTAAAACTGTATTTAGAACATGCACATATGTTTAAATGTCAGATTCACAAAGGTCTTCAGATAGTAACCGCCACTGCTTAGGTGGCCTTTACAAATAGAGATACCAAACTACTTAGGACCCTTGTTATTTTTCTGCAGGTTCCTGGGAGATGCTTCTGCTCACCTTTCATTGCCTCTAAAACATGTCCTATTCCCTCTCACCCTGTGTACAGGCCAGGCACAGTCTAGCTCCTCTGTGAGAGCAAAAGAAACACGTCTGTGCGGCAGCATTATGCGTAGCTGTCCAGGTGACTGCACTGGATGACTTTGAGTCCCTTCAGCCTCTGTGATTTTATCATTCTGCCTCACTGACCAATTTGTACACTGACAATGTCTAGAGACCTGTTCAAATGATCTCAGTAAAGTGACTGTTTTGGGGCTAGGACTTAGGTCCAGACCCTTAAAATGGCATCTGTTTTCCAACAAAATAAGAGTAAGTCTGGCATCTAAATACAGTGAAATAGAGTTCACAGTGAAAGCCTTCCACTGAGTTTTGTTCTAGCCCACTCACAGAGTACTTCCCCTAGAGCTTACTTTGCAATTACTAAATAGGAGGACAACATACCTGAATCACTGGTTGTGCAGCTCTGTCCCAGGTTTTCACTCAAGTTACTGATACTTCCATCTTCTATGGAGACATCTGACTCTAAATGAAAAAACCAAAAAAATGTAGTATATTTGCTGTACGAATATTAATAACAAATGCATATTGTTTGCTCTCTCCCTAAGTTGTTAAAGTAGGTTAGAATGTCAAGGAGGGATGGCTGTGATATAATTTTCTCTATTTTTGGTAAAGATAAAAATATGAACAATATAATTCATTTTCTTATGGAAGAAAATATGGAGTGGAAGATAAATATCCAAAGCACGGCAGAGGTAAGGCACTATGGGTCATGATTTATTGCTTGAAAGCAGGGGTCTAGACATGATCACCTGCATAATCCCCATTAGTCCTATTTTACTGTAAAGGTGAAAATCCAAAAAAAAAGTTGCTGGCCAACTGAATATTCTCGTCTACTCCCTGTAAGCCATGACAGCTATATCTGGAGTAGAATAAAAACAAAAGCAGTAGAATAAAAGCAAACCATACTTGATGGCTGATGAATAATTAAGCCTTCCGGAGCAAATGCGCCCCGAACCCGCGAGGGGCCGGGCGCGGCCGCAGCGCTCGGCGGCTCTGCTGCAGACATTCTCGTGTTTCGCTCGCCCTCTGCTGTGCCATCCAAGCCTTACACGCGTTCATTTTCTCGGGTGTGCACAGGAGTTTATACAGCTCGATCATCCAAAACTCAGGCCTTATAATATCTAAACAGATATCTAGTTCTTCCGTAAAAATCTGCAAACAGCATCACCCTGCGCTATCAGCTTACCAACAGCACTCTGCAACAGAGCGCACAGTGCGCATATGGAATCAGTCAGAATAATGGTGTTGAACAGTGTTTTGCTTAATTAGCTGGTGAACTTGTGTTTCTATCAAGTTCTTTCTCGTGAATATCCTATTATGGTCCATATCCGTATTTTTCCTAACTTACTGTACCCAAAAAATTATTCATAAAGCAAAATAGATTCTGTGAATGAGAATTTAGAATTGGATGGAAGTTCCAGTGCTTTAGAAAAGAACACCTGAATTATACACTATAAGGTCCTGGTGAGTGAGGTGGAAATTAAACCCAGTCTGCATTCAGTAAACTATCTCAGCTACCACTACAAGTCAAGTGTTAGTAGTTTTTCTAATACAACTATGAAAACTGATGCAAACATCTATCTTGCTGTCCTACAGTTGTCATCATTCCATACAGACCTCAGAATCTGATCCCACTATTAATCACCATCACCTGTAGGAAGTGTTATGATAGATAAGGCATTAAAGACTTTAAGCATCTATATTAAGCCTACTCTCCTAGAAATTAATGCAGTCAACAGAAAGGCACAAAAAAGAAATCCTCACCAGTTACAAGCTATGTTCAAAGACCTGTGACAAGCTATTAAGCAGCATTAGTGGGAACTCTCAGCTAAGAAGATGACACTGCTTTCTCTTGTCTTCTCTTTCTAGGAATCCATATATGATAGGAAAGAGAGGACAAAATTAGAATTCTATGTGTCTATTCCATGTGGTCTCCTGTCTAAAATGCCCTTCTGAAAGACACGAGAATATGCATCCATGAAGTGTTTTGTACACAATTATCTGAATTACAATGTGCAGCATGCGTTATACAACAATCTCTCAACCGAAAACATCAGTGGTGAAGTGAAATGCAAAATACTCATCTTCCAAATGAAAGGTAAATAGAATAATGTTCTCCTTTTTCAACTGTGGCATCTTTCTTGAATTATTTTAAAGAATAAATTTAAAAAAACCCAATCCAGTAAGCATTTCCAAAATGATGAAAATAAAAGAGTTGATATTCTAACAGCTGTTTTTACCACTTCTGCTGATCTTCCCTGCTTGCACATTGTAATGCAGAATATTTCACAGGAAGATTTTCAGTAAATTTGCACTGGCTAATAAATAAGTATAAAGACAATGGAATGCCATGAAAAGCAAGCCTTGAAAAAGAGAGGTGTTTTATTTAAATTGTTGTTTATGTAAGTAACTGCAGCTTTAAATCAAGTGTTTCACTTCTGACCTTGCAAATTATTTGCTTTGGTGTTGTGTGTGTGCAGTATCTTACCTGTGTTTTTGCATGCAGTTTTTCTCCAGTTATCTCTTAGGCTAAAGGATCTATTTCTACTTTGTTCTTATGACCTTACTGCTCTCATACCTTCTGTCTCTGTTTCATCTGCTTAAATAAAAAGGTCAGAGGAGGCTTCAGATACGATGCAAATTGCAGTTGTTTCAAGTGACTTGAAAAAGCTTCTTCTTGAAAAATGTCCTTCTCAAGACATAAAGGAGTGGTGGGAGTGTACTGCAAAACTGACAACACTTGACAGCACCAAATTACAAACTAGGTGGGTTCCCAGCCCACTCAGAAGTAGAATCTGGGTTCCATTTGTATTTTAATCTGCCTGGTCTAAAAATATACTCTTATGAAATCATGAGGAAGGATGGAAATAGGAAATGGAAAATGATCTGAGTGCAGTTAAGTCTGAGTGTACAAGTGCACAGATATCAAAGCTGACTGCACTTCAAGATGGCTGAATGCGATTCAGCCAGTTCCTCTGCAGAAATCCCCAGGCAGCACTGTCTCCTGGCAGCCCTTGTTACCCTGCATCTGCAGTGCTGCTTTGGTTCACCTCAGAAGGGCATATTTACAGTGAATCTGTCAATTGTCCCCACTTACACTACTTTGGTTTGTATCACAGAGATGGTTTAGATCAGAAGAAATGAACTGTCAGCTGAAACCAAATGAGATTTGTTCCATCTACTTCCAAGCGCACAGTCCACACGAGACTGAAGTCAATCTGATGGAATCCATGTACTATGTACCCCCTAAGCCATTGCACTGCACAGATCTACTCAGCTGCCCAAACTGCTAATACCCACTGTCTGTTAATTTCAGTTCTATGCTGAGGAGACCACAGTTTTATAGCCACAATTAGCTTGTGGCACGCTAGTTAGTAACTAATAGATCTAATTATCTGTAACCCTCAATCTGACTAGGGAAGCAGAAGATCAGGCTAACAGCAATGAAAACCTACCCTTAGTGAGGCCCAGTAAAAGCCTTAGCTTTGTCCAGAAAGGATTCCAACTGACAATGCAGATAACTCTGTTTGATCCATTTTGAATTATCATTAAACATTTGGGACCTCTTCTTTATACTGCCAAATGATGTTCTAATCCAGGAAAACCAAGTAGATATTTTTGCTGTAGTTAGTAATTCACTCCTTGCTGCAAAGCATTGTGATTTCCTGTTAATCATGCTAAATGAGGAACAGGCTACTGCTGTTGCCTACTGAAAGGCTGCAGTTTTTCAGAGCCATTAAAAAAAAAAAAGAGATTCATGTTTGATAAAAAAAAGGGCAATCGTGGCTGAGTAAACCCATTAGTATAATTTCAGGCAGGATTTACCTTAGCCGTAACTATTGTTTGAGCTCCATCTAAACTTGGAACACACATGAAGGCTCCTGAATCATGCAGTGTGTGTTTTGAATCACTGGTTCACAACTGTGTTTGGGCATTGCTGCTGGTAATTGCTGCTGCTCATAATGAACTCCCAAGGTATGTTTTTAAGAGTGGATCTATATGAACAACAGGCCATAGCAATTTGTAAACATTTTAACTAAAATTGTACTTCTGAGTAGGTATGTGATGTGAGACAGGTTGTTCAATACTCTGTAAGTAAAAAACCTTAAAATAAATGGAAAAATTACTTGTTGGACAGCACTAAAGGACTTTTCAAAACCACAAATGTTTTTCAATATAGAATTTCCAGGCTTCTAGAAAGAAGTACTTAATACAGCTTCAGTTATAGTGGTACAAAAATATTCCTCTTATCTTAAACTTCGTCAATGCTGTACACAGTTGCCAATATTGACCTAATGTTTTAATTGGATAGTATAACCCTACCATGGATGAGTCTGAAATAAAATATTAATCTAATAATATTAATGTTTTAATCAACAATATTAGATATGTTTGAAAACTTCCCATTTATTCACACAGGTACCAGATCAAAATACCAGTTAGTGGACAAACCTGACACCACAGAATTCTTTCCTATGGATGTTTCCAATACACTGCTCTCACTGCTGAAACTATCATCCACATTTTCTTCCTGTTTCAGATTCTCCACTACGACATATCCTGGTTGGCTTGTAACTTCTGTTTCTTCATTTGTACTGTTCTCCATCCCATTTTGTTTATTCTCTGTTCCTAGAAAAAACAGCATAATTCTAAGGCAATTCTATAAAACTTTTCATTTCTTTTAATGTGGAGCACAGAAAACACAGAACTAACCTGTGCTCATCATGTACATTACAGTGTAACATATGGTCTTGACTCAAATGTTATAGTTTGGAATTTTGACCTTTATATAAATATTTTAAAGAATTTACTAATTTACAATTAGAAACTAAATTTAAAGAGATTAAAAGGTTTATTTTTATAAAGTTCTCAATTTCGGTGAGTAGGTGTTTGCTAGTAACGATGTATTTTACTGTAACAAATCGCAAAGGGTCAAGCTGCAGGGGGAAAACGTAGCACCAGTGCTCTCCACCCACAGTACCCAGTGAAGCTGTTCTCAGTGTCTCCTGTCTCTGGCCTTATGCCAGGGCATGCTCCTGCAGCCACACACTTCACATATCTATGCACACACAGGACTCTGTACATGGAAAATTACTTATCCTTTGGTAAGAGCAACACCATTCATGCTTTACATGTTAGTCTGTGCAGTTTGGCTGGGGGCCTGCAGTGCCCAAGATTACAGACAAACTGTGGAATAAATGTATTCATTCAGTAGTCCATCAAACAACTGAATTAAACTTCAGTTTTACCCTATATAGTCTGCACTATACTGAAAATTTAGAAGTGGGAAATTTGAAAATAATTGAAAATAAAAATATGAAAATAATATTAGTAATCTGCATATTTGTGAAATATTTATTACCTTGTTTACCTTACTGATATAAAAAGAAGGGATAGATTATTTGGGGGCTGTTTCCTTTTTTCCTTAATATTTAAGAATCCAGGGGAGCACTGGGATAGTTTTGCAGTATTATAAGCATTATCCAATTTATTCTATTATTTTTAGTAAATTTTATAATGTTTTGAGACTTATGAACGTCTTAAAGTATGCAAAGTATTTTAAAATGCTGCAAATTATTTGTAAAGCATTCTATAAAAAGAACACTTCTATGGACGGAGAAATCCAGGTAAAGTTTTTTTGTTCAAATTAATGCTCGGAATATTTTTTAGGATTTATTTAAAAAAACCTCACTGAAAACCAATGGGTTTTAGAAGGTAAGGATTCGGTTAAACTATAACTAAATGCATACTCTCGTAATTCTCATATTGCTTAATAAGGATTTTTAGTATTTAAAAATACGTTGATTAAGCTGTTACATAACTTGGTTTTGAAATCCCTGGACAATCAAAAGCATTAGTCCTCATGTGAAAGTGAAACAATATGGTGGGAATCCTCCACTGTTTCTTAAATAACAGTTAGAGAAAAAAAAAAGAGATATTAAAACCCCACACATCAGTACTAGTGAAATAAGATGATTACCTCCTGTATTTCCACTTAATTCATCTGCAAGGTCTTCATGTTGGGTTTCACGGAGAGCAATCAAAAAAGCAGAGAACCAATCTTTCTTCTGCACTATTCTGCTCAGTAGCTCCCTTGCACCCTCTCTGTTCCCACGAACGTCAGTAACAGCCTGGATCTGGTTAAAATAAAAAGCCGGAAACAACTCTCACACAGACTTCGAAAATGGTTTGAGGAAATCAGTAAGAATAGTGTAAGTGCAAAAGCATTTCCCTGTACTCATTAAAACATACTGAAAAATGAAGATATAAAGTGGACTTCCCACTCATCAGAAGAGACTTACAGCAGCTTCATCCAACCTCATGATCATCCCATACAATTTTGGGAAGGATATATAAAATCTGTGAGATCTATAGTTTAATTGGATAAAGTGGTAGTACTAGACAATGGTTACAACAGTAACCACTATATAATAATTATTAGTATTGTGAAATAATAATTGATGTTCAGACTGGTTTAGGGAATAGGCAACCTTGATTAAGGAGAAATGATGTCACAGTTTACCAAAGCTCAGACTTAATCTGTAACATGACCTCATACAGAAAATAGAACATTTCCTGAACTCTGGCTTCATCATCTCAACTCCCACTTAAAAATACAATAGCTAAGCCTCTAGAAAGTGGCTACTGCCCTCAAGGAAGTTACGGATAAGTGCCCCAAGGCTGCCACAAGCACAACTTCACATGTGATCACATGAGGAACAAAACGATGATCCCAAGAATAAAGCATCCTGAGACAAGTGTTCAGTCCTCAAGAGCAATTTTCTCAAGGCTCAAGAATCACCCATCCTGATATGCAAGGAAATGGGCAGCCATAGCAGTGGGAACACCTGAGATTCAGGATGAAAAGGAAGTCCATGGAAAGTAGGAGGCATTAGGAAAGCTTAGACTCCACTGGAGCTTAAAATGGCAGGATTGTCAAGGGTAATGACTGGGTTGATGGCAATAGCAGCAAATAAAATGACCTGGGGGAACATAAGGACCCATTACCATGGAATGGAGCCATTAACTTCCTGAAAGGCCTCTGCATCTGCCTGTTGTGTTACCATGCTTGGCTCCCCACTCATTAGCGTGCAGCTGATCACTGCAGCTACCTGACAGTCACAAGACAAAATTATGTATATTACTGGCATTTAACTGAGATAGAGTATAAAACTACCTCAAGAGTGGATGCAAAGGCTCAGAGGGCAAATGTGACGTAGTTCCACCCTTAGTTTACCTGTTTTCACCTTACTGCTATGGCAAATATTATTTTAATTTGCTCTAACACTGCTTCTGGATACCCTTTTTTTTTTTTGAGTTTCAAGTAAGTTTCACATTCCAGGGGAGTCATTTTTAGCCAAATGGAATAAACCCTGGGAAATGTTCTCATCAAAGGTTAACACTTCCTTGTTCTTGTCCAACTGGTATTTCTTCTCACCTCACTGTCTTGTGTAATAGTCCTCAGTGAATCTATGGCAAAAAAGGGGATGGAAAATATTGCTTTATTTTAACTCAAGCATTCTTTAGGACTTCACAGACCATCACTACTTTCTGGTATGGATCAAGGACCAGAAGACATTTAATGATCCTCTGAGCCTAAGGTCTGTGGCAAAGTTACTGTGATGAGTAACAGTGAAGTCTAACATATTTCTTCCACTTAGACACTGTCTTGGTCCAACCCTCTGTTCCTGGCATTTTTCTTTGCCAGGTTCTTAGCTGGCATCTCACCTGCTGGCCCATTGTCAACAGTCTTCACCGGCTTACCTGGACCCTATCTCTGCTCCCCCAAGTCTGGAAACTCCACTTTCATTTTTGCACCTACTATGCCATTTGTAGTCAAGGCTTGCTACCTGCCTCCCTGGGGCTGGCCAGTCAGTGTCTGTGGCACTGCCTGCACCCAGACTCACCCGATCCACGTCTTCGTCCTGGAAGATGCCCACGGCCAGGCACTTCTCGGCCACCTGCGCGGTGCGCATTCTGTCCACCAGCGAGCCGTGCAGCAGCTGCACCAGGTGCACGCACAGGTCGTGCTCGGCCTCCTCTGCCGGCGAGGGCAGCTGGCTCAGGCTGGGGTTGGCATAGCAGGCGGCCAGGCCGCAGCCGCCGTGCTCCAGCGCCTGCAGGAACTCGCGGATCCAGCCGCCGCCGCGGGGCCCCCGCTCCACGGCCCGCAGCAGCTCCTCCGCCCCCGCCACCTCGCCCCGCTGCAGGGCGGCCGCCCGCACCCGCTCCCTGTCCTCCGCGCTCAGCGAGGGCAGCTGGTCCAGCACGGGCTGCACCTGGATGAACTGCTTCAGCCGCGGCCTGAAGCAGGAGATCATGTAGAGGAACAGCTCGTCCCGGCTGCCCTCCGCCATGGCCGCGGGGCTCCCGCGGGCCGCTGTGGGGGCTCTGCCCGGGCCCTGCCGAGCAGCCCGGCCTCGACCCCCTCACGAACCCTCCGCGAACGCTCCGCCGGCCCGGCCCGGCCCGGCCCCGGCCCCGCTCTGGCTCTGCCCGGCACCGGCACCGCTTTCGGTTTCGCTTGGGAGGGTGGTGCGTGAGGGCTCGGCTCGCCGGGACGGGGCTGGCAGTACCGCTCAGTGCCACTCCTCGGTATTGAAAACGAAACCATTGACAGAAACGAAGCCTATGACAGTAACCGTGAGGTGAAAAACCCAGTCATAAACGGAAACGTCTTTCACTTTCCTATTCAAGAGCTTCTCGGGCTGCTCAGCGTGCCAGAGTTTTGGGCGCTGGTGCTGCCCAGGCAGCGGCAGCGGTGAGGTGCCTGGTTGGTGTCTGAGGCTGTTGGAATGTCTCTCCCTGAGGTGTGCTTTCGCCCATATCGTACATGTCAGTGAGCTTCAGAAGTCTTGGTTTCCATCGTGGGGTTTTGGGGAACCTCAGTGTTATTCTGAGGTAAGGCAAAAACATAAATAGAGAGTGTTTGGATTACTATGTTTAGTTTTGGTCTGGGACAGTTCAAGAGAAGGAAAAAAATTGGAGAGTCCAGAGGCCAACAGGATTGGAGAGCTTGGCACATGTTTGAAGGAACTGCCTTTATAAAGCCTGCAGAAAAGAAGGGTTGGGGACATCCAACCACAGTGATGTCCGGGTGTTAGGAAGATAAATTATTTATTGGTAGAATTGTCTTGGTAAGGTATAGGGCTTGGCTTGTTTCAGTGATCTCAGACCTCGGGGGTGGTTAACAGAGCTTGGGAATAAGGATATATCATGGGTAGCAGACACAAAGAATACAGAATTTGTGGGCCTCAAGGACATTTGGCAGAACTTCCAAGGCAAGGAAGAAACTAATAAAGCCAGCGTAGCAATTGTGCTGAGATTGGCTCTGACTGGGTAGAAGGTAATTCCGGGTGGGGAAGATTGTGACCCCTGATTCACAAACCACGGATTCAGGAAACCACTGACTCAAAAGAAGAGAAAGACTGAGCATGTGGACTAATCAGCATAAGAAGTGAGGGAATCATTTAACCAATAGAAAAACGAATACTGATAGAAAAACTGTAACTTGTAGCCAATGAGCGTTAATTCCTTTGCTAAAATATTAAAAAACTGTTGATAGTCATGGTGCTGGTTTTGTGAATTTGCCACCTGTCATCCCATTCTGTACAGAACTGTAAATAAATCAAATACCTTAACTCTGTGTGTGGATCAGCATCTTGCGAAGTGGGTGAAAGAACCTGCTTTGGGACACTGACAGTTCTCCAACTCCTAAAAGTTGGGTGATTCTTCACTGGGGCACAGGACACAAGACAAAGGGCAACTGGAACATGTTTTTTTCAGGGGAAATTATGTCCAGGTGTAAGAAAAAATTGTTATCTACTCCAGAAACAGTTAGACATTGGAATATACTGCTCAGAGAAGTAGCGGAAATTTCTTCAATAGAAATTCAACACTTGGTTTGACAGTGTCCTTGATTCAATGTCTTGCTTTTAAAAGAAAGCCAGCTATCTCCAGAGGTCCTTTCCCAGCCTAAAATTTTCTGTAGTTCAAATTGTACCCTCAGCTGCTTGTCATGTTGAGATGTGCTGCAATAGTCTGCTCTCAGAGGACCTTCCTTCAGCTGGAGGCTTCTTTTGTAGAAGAACTTAATTTGTTTTTACTTTCATTTCATTGTTCTTTCTGCCTATCTCAGGTTTCACTGTTACTTCATCATTACTTTTTCATTTCTGCTTTATTCAAGTTTCCTTTGAAAGATTTCTGTAGAAAGCGTAATTTCTTTCCCCCACTACTTTTTCTCCTGCCTTCAGCACCTTATCTGGAAGACACATGAGCCTTCCTTGCTCAGCCTCAAGAGCCCACAGGACTTACTTGGGTTCAGTGTGTGCAGATGGGTTATTTGTGTGTTTGCTTTGTTGTGTATGCTGTGGTGGTAAATCAGGCTGTGCATTTATCCCAAAACAGTCCTTTACTGGCTCCAAGAGTTTCCAGGCATTAAAAGGACATTTGAGGCTTCTAGAGATAAATATAAAAGAGATTGCAACTTGTTTATTCCATCTAGTGTGAGGTGGCACAGATGATGGCTGAGTTCCTGCTCTGTCCACGGATGATACAAATACACTGACTCCATCACTCTCCTCCTGGACGCTTACACTGATTTCTGAGACCTTTGTCCCTTTCAGATGTGATTGAAATTAGTGTCAGGGTTCATAGCAGTGTCTCTGGCAGGGCAGGGGAGGAGCACTGGGCTTATCCCTCAGCTATCGCAAAGGCTGCGCAGCGCCCGGCCCCACTACAGACCCAACGTTGCCCTTCCCTCCTCAGCCCGAGTGCACGGGGGAAGCCCGGGCGTGGTCCATCCGCAAAGGCTGCAGCCCCGCACCACACTGCACATCACTGCACTGCACAGCATTGCACATCACTGCACTGCACAGCATTGCACATCACTGCACTGCACAGCACTGCACAGCACAGCTCTGCACCGCACAGTGTGCATTCTTACACAGCGGTCACAGTGGAAGACTATTTACAGGAGAGGATAGAGAGATCACGGGTGCTGATCTGCAGGTGTGGTATTAAGTACAACTGTCATGGGAGGAATTGTGCCTTCTGCTGTACTGGTATTACAGTCTCCTGCGATTCTATTCATGCCCAGCATTTTAGAGCTCAGCAGCTCAAATGAAAGGACATAAAATTTACCAGTGGGCAAAACTCCAGTTGCTTTAACTCAGCAGGCAGCCAGAGGCCATGCCAAGCAGTGCTCTTCAGCTTTTTGTATGTTACTTATGACGCTGGTGAATGAGACAGGAGCTTTGATGAGTGCTCACCAGAGAGAGGAGATTGCTAGGACACAATCTGCAGCAGGAAAAGAGAAGACAGGTTCATCTGCGGACAGCCAGCGGTGAGGTGGGAGACCAGAAAATGCATTTGCAAAGTGAACAGAATGGGAACATAGAAGGAAAGAGACATGCAGTTGAGCATATGCTTCCAGGAAACAGCAGAGTTGGGCAGGTCAAGACACATGGCTACTGTGGATTACTGTAAATCTGTGCCTGTAGATAAATAGTTCAGGTTGCTGCACAGCTTAACTGTTGAAAAGCATCACAACCTCTCATTTGCTTTAAATGTTGAACTACATCCATAAGTGGTAGGAGCCAATGAACTTCATTAAGAGCTCGGCTGATCTATACAGTCTCAATTCTCACATTTGAAGTGTCCAAATTACTTTTGTACTTCAGCTACTTCAGCTATTCCTGAATTTCCAGGAGACTTCTCTGTATCTACAGGTCATAATTGGTATGTATTTTTAGCCAAAGGTTTTTAATGTGCATAGCTGTGTGTTCCTAAGTTCAAGCAAACCCAAAACGTACCTGCTAAAGTTCTGAAAGCTTCTGTGGATATGTTACACCTGTGTGGGTATACAACCCTTAACATTATTCCCAGCTTGATTTGGATAACACAGACCTATTTCTATTAAGTGAAAATCAGACTGGACTTATAGGGAGGCCTGCCCCTTCAAAAAAACTCACAAAACCCCATACAAAATCAACCACAAATAAAAGGGGCGATTTTTTGCTGTTTGGAAAATTAACACATTTTCAAACCTGATGGTTTGTACCTTTTTCTGGAAGAAAAAAGCTTGAAGCAGTGAGTCTTCAGTTATGGGGCAAGAAAACAAAGAACACTTAATAATAAGAAAACACAGACCGCTTGGTTAAAAAGAGCAAGGACTATTCAGTCTCAAGGGAGGACAGATGTAACAAAGTTTCTAAAATGTAACAGGTAAGAACCACAGTAGTTTGCAAGAAAAATTGTTATAACAAACACTTGTTCTGGGGAAAAAAAGCTGATGGAAATGTTAGGCACTTATGCTTATTTGCTATCCAATAGTGCGTGTTATTCTAATCTGATAGTGAAATGTTATAAAAGTGCTATGCACTTCTAATAAAAGTTTCTGGCTATACAATGACTGGGGACTGTGCGTCTTTCATACACCACATTCATGTACTTCAGTGAACCCCAGAAGGAAGTTATGTGAGCAAGCAGATCTTTGTTTGGCAGGGAAGGGGCAGCTAGAATGTTGCAACCAAACTTTCATTTTTTGTTTCTGCATTCCTTGGCAGGTGTCCAGGGAGCTTAGAATCACCATAACATTTAAAGCCTCCTTTATTTGCTCCCGTTTGAGATTTTTCTTCTTGGTGCAAGGACAAGGGAGGAACAAAGCCTCTTTGAGCCAAAAAAAAGGAGTAAGAAATAGAGCTTTTCTTTCACTTGGTCTGACTCAAGTAGTTGCCGGTCTTTCTCCTCCCCAGTGCTCCTTCCCCAGTCCACCTGTTTTGCTTAGTCTCTTTTCATTAATGAAAAATTCCAAGTGATGAAATTGGACAAAAGGCCTTTTGTAGAGCAATGCATTATACTTTTTTCATGAATTTTATTTTTAATTTATACCAGACTTTTTAGAATGTAGCATAACCACAAATACCTTTTTAGAAAATGTGCTAACTTGTTTTTTGTAACAGACATGAACGTTAGTTACCAGGCTGAGATAGAGCGGAAGTCGTTAACACCTGTTATTAAAAAAAAAACAACCAAACAACAAAAAGCCCCAGAAGGTATTTGTTATTCAGCACTCCTGTTTCAATGGAGTATATGCAGGCAAAATTTCTGACTGGTCCCTAGGATCTGATTCTGCAAGGCTCTGAGCAGTGCAGACCTCCTGTCATCATGCTAGAAGAGCAGTCAGCCTGATGTAGCATTTGGACCTTTCAACCATCAACAGTAGCATGAGGCAGAAGAAAATTTGATCTTGTATGGGTAGGGTTGAATTATCTTTTCAGTGACAAAGATATTGACTTAATTCATTTTTGTACCTTTAAAAGCAAAGGTAAATCAGAGCTGTGCCCGGTAGCTCAACACTCACACTAATTTTAAATGAGGGAAGATTCACTCACCTTGGGTTTATCTACTGATGACTAAAGTGTCACGTTTCTTCAGACCCCAACATACGACATATGTATCTATGTGAGGGACAACCACCATTGCATCTCTCTGTAGCACTGGTTTAGAACAGAGGGTTTAGTTTGGTTTTATGTAAAATTTAAGTGCTTCCCTCAACTAGATTACATGCTTTTTTTTTTTTTTTTTGTAACCAGTTCCTATCCTAGAGGAATTTCACATTAAAGCTGTAAGATTAGAAAATCATATGAACATTTTAAAATGTATAAAAGCAGTAAAAAAAAGGTAATTTCCTTCTAAAATAAACACAACATTTGAAGCAGAATAATATTTTAATAAAATTAAATCTAAGTATTCACAAAGCATTATGCACATACAGTACATACTGTATTTAAAGCCTACAGACCTTAGATCATTTTATTCTAATGAAGTCAGCTTTGGACACAAGCTAAGCTTACTCATTTTGTTATAAGAAAGTTTACAATTGTTCCTGAAAGTGATTTTACATATATACATATATATATTTATAGCTCTATATCTATACTCCTACATGTAAGTGTAGGTATATACACACACTTGTGTGTACATGTGTGTATAAATATATATACACATACACGTACATACACACCTATGTACATATATAAAATACACGCATGCACACATCCAGGAATGCGTGCGAGGTGTGTGTGTGTGTATGAGCATTGTAGAGGGGCTGGTCAGTACAAAGAGGTAACTGCAAACAGCCACCCTAATAATTATAAAACAAAAATGTGTAAAATATTTTAAAATTAAAACAGATTGCTAATAATTTGTGTTGAACAAAAGGAACACAGTCTTCTGTATTACATAGAAATTAGGTTTATTGCATTTGATTATGTTTGTGTGACAAATGAAGAGTACCTCTCTGCTCATCACAGCTGAATTCTATGATGCAATTAAAAAAAAAATACAAAAACCCAAGACCAAAATGTAGTGGAAACAAATGATTCAATTTAATGCAGTTTTGTGGATGTGACCTGTGGTGATACTTTCCAGCATGTGTCAGTTTTCCTGTCTGTTAAAATACTGCCCTTCTTTAACTAGTTTGGAAGGAGGCTGTTTTCTCTGTCCTAATTGTTTCAAGCCCAGAAGACTTGGTTACCTTATTCTTTCTTTAGATTCAGACTCATTGTGATTTATTATAAAAAGCTCACTAGAAGAAAGATAAATCAATTTTCAACTAGAAGAGCATTTTGCTTGAATTTTAGCTTGGTCAGGTAGGAGTTTTTCTATATGAATTATTGTTATTGGTCTCCTATTTGCTCTGAAGACATATCCACAATAAAATACTATTTCCATGACAGCAGTAAATGGTAATCTCCATGCAACGTAAACTGTAATTTCGGAACATGCATGTTATTAAAAAAAAATAAAAATATAAGGTGCCTTGAGAATGCTGGCAGTTTTACATTTGGAACATACAGTTAGTGTGTGTGTATATATATATATTTACATCAGAACTGCTCAACTTTACCTTACAAGCTTCAGATTTAGGAAAATATACAGTACTTTTGCATATAATGGTATATTCCTTGTAGCCCCTGAGTCAAGTATAGAGGATTTAAATACAAAAAAAAAAAAA
>VZRL01000654.1:1282046-1322966 GCA_013397895.1 Origma solitaria
AAAAAAAGGAGAAACAGCCATTAAAAGCACTTACATTTTTATGTGAATTAATAGTATAAAAGTACTATTTCCCAGGAAGACCAGGATCAGAAACATGCCTATGAAGACTCAAGATTCCTACAGTGCTTAGTGAAGATTCTGGCAAGGAAGGGTGCCTAATTGGCGGGAGACAAGTTTTACAAGGCTGTGGGGGACGCTCTACAGACTGGTCATGTTCTTGGTCTAAAAAAGAAGCCAGGTTGTCTTCTGAGGCTGTGTTCAGATGCACTCCACTTGAGAAGGATTCTTTGGATTTCAGTTTCGATTTTTCAACGTCTGAAAATTCAGGACACTGGAAGGGATGAGAAGAAACAAGATGGAAATAATAAAATTGGTCTCTTCCAGGCACTTGTTCTGCTCAAAATTAGCACATTCAGATGGCTGATGTAAAACCATCTTTGAAAATTAACCAGTGTACTGAAATATTTCTTCGTGGTTCTGCATTTGATTTAATGGAATTGAATGCAATTCTGTTGATTAATTGTAGAGGCCTGGATATCTTTTCCACTCCTCAGATTTGCTCATAGTACATCAAGATACAAATATAAGCAGCCCTTTCTAAAGGACGGATTATTCTCGAAACCCAAACTAAGAGCATGGATCTCAACATTCTTGAATCTGAATTTTTGTTTTAGAGCATAACTCCAGAATTGCATAATTCTGAATATTCTAACCTCTTGGACTCCTCTTCTGCTACCTTTTGTGAAAAGTGTGACAGTAAAGTAAATCTGTCTAATTATAAGACTATTGTATGAATCTCTACAATCCTCATAGAAAATGTGGCCTCTGAAACTGTGGTGTCTAAGCCCACTGGGGAGGAACTAGGTCAAAATAATAATTTCATATTCCTTAAACTAGCGAACTGGCACCTAGACTGTTATGCATTTCTTCCTTATAAGATAAAAAGACTAGGAAACCTCTTTTGATCTTATTGGCAATGTACTTACCTGAGATGAAGGACTGAAACTTCTGTCTGTTTTAATTGATGCTGCAGGCTGAAGCTTTTGTATGAGCCGGATTGCTGGCTGTTGATACTCTGCACTTGCTGTCACCATGCTGTAGGCAGGGGGAATGAGTGCTGACTGCCTTTGCAGAAGCTGCAGGATGGTTTGGATATCAGCAGTCATTTGGGATTCAAGCCTGGAGAAGGAACATGAAATCAGTTAACTCATGGCCAGGAATAGGTATATGTTACACACCGGTTACAGAGGTGTTCAAGAGGGACCTGGAGTTTACCAATGAAACCATTGCTTGTTGTGGCATGACCATGTCTTAAATAGGAGGGAACAGCAGAGGGAGTACGGAGCCCTTCCAGAGCTTCTGGCTTTCCATTTCCTTTGCAGAACATACCTTTTGCTACGAGTCCATCACTGTGCCTTATGTTTGTAACAAGAAGCAAGGGTATCCGGTTGAAAAATAACTCGAATAAATGTATTCTCTCCATTGTAACTAAATTGATTTGTACTGGCTGAGCATGGGACATTATTTTGATGCATGTGACAATGAATTCTGACATGCTAATACAACACACTGAAATAAGCAGAAACCACATTTGTGTTTTTCCACAGAAAATGAAAAATGCTTCCAAAATCGTTAAAAACTCAACTGCCCAATTTTCCCAGTTGTGAAAATTTCAAACATATGCAGGCCCCAGAATTAATGTCAGCATTTTTGATGGTCAAATTTTGTACCTTTAAAATTTTTTTTTTGCCTTTTCATAAATTTGTATATGCCTTCTGAAACACTTGAGCTGATCATGTTGTTCAGACTTACAGTTCCGTAGCACTGAGATAATTTTTAAATGGTCTTGCCAAAATCTGTGACAAACTCAGGAACAGGTAATGCCTGTTGTGCCTTCCCAGCTGCTGGAAGGCTGCAGCATACGCTGACAGACTGTAATGCAGATATACAGCCTTCTGCACAGAACTCAGCTTCTGACAGAGTAAACAAATCCTTGTCAGCAGCCTTTAATATTGTGAATTGTTACTACTTGGGCTCCCTACGGCAGCAGAATTGATCCTGTGCTGTCAGATTTTTGCTTTTACCACGTGCTGCACTGGCATTATTTTTTATCATGTTAGAGTTGTCCATTGCCTGTGTCATTTATTGGCAAAAGCATCTGTGAAATTAATCCAGAAGGTATGCCCAAAGTGTATTTAGGATGCTGTTTCTTCCTTTATCAGAAGAAGCTGGTTTTGTGGCATCAGCTCTCAGAAAAAAGGGCCCAAACCCAGACTACTGTTAGAGACAGACGTGCCCTACTTGCCCTCTTGTTCAGCTCCCTTGGGTTCTTTGCTACTAGCAAATGTGCTGCTCTCACACAAGCAGGGTGCTGATACCACGGGCAAAATGCTGCAGGAGCAGCAGCATGCCACCATCCAGAGAGCTTCCATCTACTCAACCTGGGCCTTAACACCTCAGTGAATAAAAGGTAGCATTGGAGGATGTGCACTCAAGATTGTCTTTGAATTAACTCTAAAATTACTCCCCTCTTGCTTTGTTAGTACTTGAAAGTTTCCTGGTACTTTATATGAAAGAGTATCTCTGGTAGTCTTTATTCATCATCATTATATATAAAAGTTCACTTTCCATTCTCCAAAATTTGACACAAATCCATGTCACGCTACCCAAACAATCAGGAGAAACATAGATGCTTGGCCCATAGTCTCCATGAAATTCTAGTTGATTAAAGAAGAGAAACAGGGATAACTCTAGGGACATATTCCTTGTACAGTGGCTTTCCAGCCCTCTATGTCTATTTAATAACGGAGTGTTATGCCAGGACTCTAACTTGGCATGGAAAAGTTCAGGGAGAAGTGACCTTGCTTTTTAAGCTAGCAGGTCAGATCTGACATAGGCAGGAAAGGATATTGTCTGTTTATATTCATAGAAAACCCAGCAAGGCCCAAAATCCTGAGAGTATGAAAAACAAGAAGAGTTAAAGAATAAAATTATTTAATAAAATAAATAACTATTTAATTCTTAGTTTATTGGCAAGAAAATACTGAGAACTTGCATGATAAAACTATGGGTGACTTTGAGGTATAACTTCAGTTTTGAGAGCTTAAGATTTCGGGAAATGAAACGTAACCAAAAGACTACATACTGTTGATGGGGATCCTGCAGGCATTTAGTTATGTGACATTTACAGTTAGATTACTTTACTGCAATTAGAAACGACAGCAATTTAGGGTTACGTATTAAAAATGTCCTTTTAATGCATTACATTGTATTCAGAAATGAAAAATACTCTTGTTTGATTGGCTTCTGGTAGATGAAGGAATCAATGTGCAATTAACCTGGCTTTAAACTGATAGCTAAAATATACAGCACAGAATGCCAGTGAAGAGCTACTACAGCATAATTAGGACTGAGTGCATGTCACAGTATTTGTTATGCAAAAATATTGAAAGTAATGGAATTGCAGAGTGAAAATAATGAGAAAAAGCCACAGTCCTGAGCACAGGGCAATTTAAAATAAAGTGAAGTTACATGGTGAATTACAGGGCAGGATGGATCAAAATTGTGTAACCATATTAAGATGCTCTAAGCGATGCTACGTAGCTGCTAGCAAAGAGTAATATATCAGTATTAAGCAAAGGTAATATTGGATTCTGAGAAGAAAGCATCCTTTTTCTCTTGTAACAGGTGTAAGTATTTTGCTTTTGCATACTTACTCCCATGTCTTACTTATTATAGAGTTGCAAAAAACGTTAATGCATCAAAAAGGGAATTCATCTGCAATACATTTTTAAAAGCAAGCAGCTGGTGTACTTTGAGTCTCCAGGAAAGAAAAAGTACTTCAGATCTTGAAGATCTTGAAAATTGCCATTTTGTGTCCCTGCCCATGGCAGAGGGGTTGGAAATAGGTGATGTTTAACTGTTTGGTGGTTCTGTGATCTAAGAACAGCACTCTGGATGAGGTGAGATTTAAATGTAACAATCTGAGGTGCCTGGGAACAACTTCTTGGTTGAAAAGTTGGTCTTCTAAAACAGTCAGCTGAGGAAAAAGGCTCTACTGCAAGGCCATTCAGAGTAGCTAATGTGGGTACCTAGAGGTAAAAGATATGAATATTCTGGCAACTAATTAAAAACTGTGTACCCAGGATTCCCAGAACTGGTTTTTCCAAGATTCTGGAAAGCTTAATTTAGGTGATATGTATGCTCCTCAGAATACATACAGACAACAAAGTGATATTCCCATCAGGCATAGTTTTTTTACTTTTGAGCTTCTGAAGATCTGAATACTTTTGGAAACTTCCTGCACAAACTCATTCCTCCAGTAGTATCATTAATATCAGCTGTATTATGTGCTCTTTCACACATATGGTTTTTTAATGGTCCTGTCTTTATTTTTACCTGTTGAGTTGTTCTTGAAGTAAATCTAATCGATTCTCCACTTCCCCGTATATAAAATCACTTTCAGTTTCACAGATTCCCCATGTAACATGGGATAGTGCTGGTTGAACTGGGGAGTCCTCGTACTCCTGGATGTTCTCCTGTTCCCAGTTTCTTTTGTTGTTGATGTCTGATGGAAAACAAAACACATAAAACTATAGGTTTATACACATAGAGTTAGAGAGGGGTTGACACCTCCCAAGGTGTCAAATCTGTACATTGGCACACTGACTGAACATCTCTCTTTGTCCCTTACTTCTCCTTAAGGAAAGATAAAAGTTGTCGCATACATGCTAACATTTTGAAGCCATAGATAAACAAGCATCTTTGTCTTGTCAGCGTCATCCGACTTCTGCCTCTGAATGGCTTCTCTTTAATTTCATTTATATTATTTTACAAACGGATCCCAAATTTTCTCAAAGTATTTTTTTTGCAATTTGTTATTCACTGAAAATAGAAATTTTTGTGCTAACCTAAAGGCATTAAATGATGTACTTGAATGTCTTTGATAGTGCACTTCAGAGGCCTGACTAAGACCCTTCTCTTGCCCTCAAATGTGCTATTGAAGTGTACTTACTGCTTAGCTTTTTGGTGTAAAAGAGGGATACATTGTGTTGCATTTACAGCACTGGGCATGTGGTAGAGCACATTGGAATGTCCGCTCTAGAGAAAGGTGCCAGGCCTCAGGGAGTGCCTTCCTTACCCATAACTGTAACCCTGCTTGGCTAAGATCAGTGAAGTGTAGTACATTTGCTCTGACACAAGGGCCATTTAATGCAGCTCATACTCCTTGCAAAAGGGTACTGCTTATTATTCCCATAAAGGAAATTGATTTTCATTTATATAGCTTTTAGCAACACTAGTCTCCCACCCAGTCCTGACATCACTGTGTAAAGCACATCTCTGATACTCTTACAGTACTGTGGGGTGAAAGGTGCCTGTTCATTTTGTTTAATAATTTGGGTGTCCTAAAAGAATGAAATAGTCAGCATTGCTGGGTCACTCAGAGATCACTTTGATATTAAATGAAGCTTCCTGGTAAACAAATTTTTTTCTTTGAATTGCAGATAAAATCTTGGATGAAGATAAAGAAAATAAATCAATTTCAAGCAAAAAAAAAAAAAAAATCCAAGCTGCATTATTAGCATTTTACTGCAGAATTTCAGCTGTCTTGCTGAATTTAGTCAACTTTCTAAGCCTTACATATTTTATATAAAATATATGGAGTGTCTAAAAACACTCTTTATATGAGTCATTTATATATATTTCTTTATCTCCGGCCCTTTGTAAAAAAAATAATGATTGTTATACCAGGTCTCACCCTATACCTGCTGTATCCAAATTTCATCCCTCTTGACCCTCCCAGTACTTGGATCTCTGATCAAACATCCTGCACATGACTACCAAACAGAACTCAAGGACACTCTTTCCTTTTGCTTGGACTTCTCTTTTGGGCTTTTTCTGCTTCCTCTCTCAGTTTACTTAATTTACCCCTCTGTGGATTTATTAATTAGTTTACATTCTTGGCTCTCTGCCATTCCTCCTGGTCACCAAGCTGTTGAAAGGTTACACATGAATTATCATGGGATATACCTGTTGCACTTATCAAGTACAGAGTGAAGATCTTGCTGTGACTTTTGCGGAGCCTACAGGTGATGCAGGTTCAACAGTACTTTTTCTACAGCTCACCCTGCCCCCCCCCGAGCCTTTGTTTACTTTGAGTTAATCCGTCATGTAAACAGTCAAAATTGCTCAGAATCCCTCATTGTTTGCTGTGATAAAAAAAGCTGTTTAAACTTTAACATCTGCTCAATACGATTCCCATTAGAGTTGTATTTGTAATTATTTAACTACATAAAGTTACAGAACATATCAAAGTTCTTATTGCACTCAGGCTGCTGCTTCAGCATACAGCTGCACAAAATCCTTGCTGCTTATAAGGCATCAGCAGTTGGATTTGAATCCCACATCAGTCCCTCAATGGTTTGCTCAGAGCTTCTCCTAACACTTCTCTTGGCACTGCATGCTGTTAACTCAGCATAGGTTACATTCATTCCAGACTTGTGAAATTTTTCTAAGCAACCATAGCAGCTAGAGCCATGTTTCAAAGAGAAGAGAAAAAAACCCATAGTGTGGGTGACATGTAAGAGCTTTGTCCAAATGCTAATAGCTAAATCTTTTCAAACATGTCTTTGAGCAGTATTTCTCTAAGTAAAGAGGAAAAAAAAAGGAGAGGAAAAAAGAAAAGAAAAATAAGAGGAAAGAAAAAAAGGAAACTAAAAAAAAGAAAAAAAAAGAAGAAGAGGGAAAAAAAAAAGAGGAGGAAAAGAAAGAAAATTAAAAAAAAAAAAAAGTTCCTGCTCAGATTTAGTATTTCAAGTAGATTTAGCCAGGAAGGGGAGCTCTCAGTACATGATTCCAAGTGTAAGGGGAGACTTTCTTCTCTCTCACTCATTTTTTTTATCAGACAAAGGTGGTTATTGCATTATCTGATCTTTGGTTAGCAGGTGGTAGAAGGTTTCCTGGAGCTGCAGAGAGTGTTTGAATTTCATGTGACATGACCTATAACTGATTTTATGCACTGGGCAGAAGGAAGAGGAAAGAGATTTCATCTTGGCTACACAGAAACCTGTTCTGCTTCTCAGGAGCTTAAACCAACAGAAAGAAAAAGATAAAGGGCATTACAGAAGCATGTAATTTGGTTTTAGGAGGCACACATGACACAGTTTGCAGTGTCCAAGGAAAAGTTGGAAAGCTCTCAGCAAACTGAAGGGAGCATACTATGAAAAATTCAGGGGTAGAGTTCCAAACTATGGATTTAGGTGCAATGGATTTTGTAAATCCAGTAGACTAATAAGCAGTGAATTTCAAGAACATTTCACTGCATTTTAATGTCCTGTCAAAACCAAGATGTTAATTATTTTACATAATAAGTCATTCATTAAAATCACAGATTTTTCATTGCCATGGATTATCCCAGGGAAACCACAGCTTTTTTTTTATCACAGAATATGTATTTGGAGACTATTGTAATAGATGCGTAATTTGTGACATAGCAAATGAATTGGCATTGAAATGACAAAATAAGTTCACATGCCATAAGCAAGTGAATACTCTATAAAATATGGTGTTTTACTCATCTAAGTCTCATTTCAGGTATTCCTTATATGTTAGTAGCCCCAGAAAATCCCATCTGCAGCTACAACTTTATAACCATCTCTGGACTCTGGGGCTTGAAGAATCTTAGACAGAGTAAGTCAATAAATGTATAACTAGGTTCACTGGAACAAGTCAAGAATCAGTCTTTTAGCCCAAATAATGACCAAGTGAAAATAGCATTTTTCCTTAACATAAAGCTTACAGCTACAGAAAAATTCTCAGGTCTTCACAGAAGAGCCATATGTTTAAAAGTTACGAGTTGCATTCTAGGATTATGAGAGAGACGTTTATACTGTTCCTGCCAAATTATACAATACATTATTAATAGTCTTTCCATTCATTGAAGTAATGACCAAAGCTTAAAACAAAACAAAAGATAATTAAATATGTATCAGTCACAGTGGTAATGAATTGGAGTAGCTTTATACAAGTGCATTTGTATCCAAGATTTATAAGGTACCATAATATATGAGGATACATAAAAGTAGAGTTTTTTTCACAAGTTCATTATGTGTGTAACTACTCTTATGGTAAGTTACAATCTCTAATAGCAGAAATAAGAATTTAGTTTAAAACATACCTCAGGAAAAGCTAATCTTATTGACCCTGAAGGTTTTATAAATGTTGCAAGAAAGCTCATTACCTTGCATAACATTACTAGAAATGCTAAATTACTAAGTGGAAAAAAGAGTGTAGTCTTAATCAAAATATGTAACCTTTAGATATGCTAAATTTAGCTCAAATAAAATCTGCAATAGGTTGCCTTGGAAAATGTTGCTATAGCTGCACGGACACATTTCTGGCTATTGGGAGGGGAAAGGTAAGCTTTCCAATTGCAGTATGTATGCAACAAGTTTATGTGGTGCAGATCTATAGAGCCTTAACTTGAGGAGACAAGACTTCACATTTTCATACCTCTGAGATGTAAAAATCATTGTTTGGTCTGATTAATCATTAGGTTTATTTAAAATGATAGCCTAAAAGCCAAAAGTTTATTGAATGATGGTTAAATGGTTACATTGCCTCAATGGAAACCACTGAGGAAAACAGCATTAAACAATAAATATGTAGTTCTTCCCTTCAGACTGAAAGAATTACAAATGAACTTGCAGCAATATTTAAATTTATATTAATCCAGGGTTTTTCATTAATTTCCTTTCACATCACTGAGAAAATTAATATTTTAGTATATTAGATGTAATTTTAATTATGTGATTTAACTCTATATAAAAGTATCTGAGATTGCTTAATAGTTCCTGATCATCTGTCACACACAAAAGCTCAAATCTCTATTCTTCTGTGTTACTTATGGAAGTCATGGTTTGTTCTGTGTGCTGTAATGGCACTCCTTTAACCAACAGGTGCAGCAAGACAGGATAGTATTCTTTCAAGGTATTATGATTTTTTTCACTTAATTTTTGTTGTGCCTTGTCAATGCAGTGAATAAAACTAGTTATCTGAAAACACAAGTTTGGTGGATGTGCAACTATCACTAGGTTTAGCTAGTCTGGCTCTCATTATCTGGAAATTTTTACTGTCATCCAACCCTGGCACGTCAAATATGCTTTAGGAGATTCTTTACTGCTTTGAGTACAGTTTTCATCAATAGGCACTCAGTGAAGTCCAGTATCAGTGGACAATTCTAAAGAGTTTGTTGAAATTACTTAGTTCAGTTACAAGGTGATTTATAGCAAAACCTAGAATGACCTTTTAGAGACTGTACAATCCAGTCCCACAGAACTGTAATGAGTACCCACCAACAATCCTCTTGAGAAATAATAATTTTTTGATCTAAAATATATTTTTTCTTAAACTTTTAGGAGTAAATATTACGTAAAGAATCAAGAGAACCATTCAGAAAATTATTTTTGTTAATCAGACTAAAACGATGTCTGCTCAAACTTTACTAAATAGCAACAGCTGGATTACCTTTGCAAGAACTGCTTCTTTTGTCAGTAAGAATTTCTTCTGTGTCATGATCCATTTCTTCAAAGTCCACCTCTGTGGTTTTCTCTGTTACAGATGGGTAATCAGATATCCCAGAGAACAGGGGCTTTTGCTCATCTTCAATGGAGGACACGAAAGATGATGACCCACTTTTTTTCTCCTCAAAATGCTTCTTAATAGATTGATAGTATCTGGTGCTGTCTGCTGAGGGTTCAGGATCACTCTGATCATTCTCTTTGAAATACTCTGTGAAACAGAAATAATTGTGTACAAAAATAAGCAATCCATGAAAGTTTATTCTAGTTTATTATGGTCTGAGGATGGATATGATTATTATGTCAGGTGGGAAGTTCACTGGCTTCCAGAAAAAAAATACTTTAAAACCTTATTTTGATTCTTCTATCAGAGGAGATTTCTATTTATTTTGAAGTCCTAGAAGACATTTGCATGTATGTAGTAAGGATTCATAGTTCATAAACCATAACTTGTTTCGCAAAACTTGCTTATATCAAAACAACAAAGGCTTTGTTCAACACAGCCCTCCAGTGGATTCAGGTTTTTTTTTTCCAGTGAGGATGAAATTTGAGGAAGCCTTATATTCCCAAGTTTACAAAATATGAAATATTTAATTCTGTCTTCCAATTTCTCTCATTATTGGGCATTTATCACAGTCTTGACAGGCTAACAGTCATGTATGTTAGACTTGGTATCCAAAATACTCATTTAAGTTATTCCACATGAGAACATCTTTGCTGATTAGTCTTTTCCCAGAAGAGGCATATGTATTAATCAACCACGCATCTCCAAAATTTCCGGGCCAACCTAACCAGAGAGTGTATTTCTCCATACTTATTCCAGCATTGATATGGTAGAGAGAAACAAAAAGAAGGGAGTACCTAGTCTGGCTTTGTAGGATCACCTCAAAACAACTTTCCAAATTCCTTAGCCTTTAGAATTAGTTGCAATTCTCTGAACATCCAATCTTTTGAATAACGAAAGTACACAACATTCTGCGGTACATATGGTAGCAGTGTACCAGTCAAGCTGAGAATGAATCTTTCTATTCAAGGTCCATAGTGAGCAACAGCAGATTTAGTCCTCTTAAGAAATGGCAAGTAAACCTAGATTTAAAGCAGACACCTTTAAAAACATACTGTAAAAATTAAATAGGATATAAACCCAAGAAAGATCGTTTATGAATATAGAGAAGCCTTGATCTCTTTTCAGCATAAACTTGAAGCTAATTTCCAATTCAATATTTGGTTTTACCTATTTTTAACTGAAATGTCAAGATAATTTCAGTTCTGCTATTTATTTAAAACACATTTTAGCAGGGTAGTCTCAACAACATATAAATACTGTAACTAGTTTGCATTAACTTCCTGGGGAGACAGCATGATTTCCCATCTGCTTTGTGCTAATTACTAATCAACATAGTTCTGGAATGTCTGTAGTCTTTACAGCCTACAGCAGTGGCTAATCCAACATTCTGTATATTCCCTAGGTTTCTTCTCTGTTTTCTGGTCACTATAAGGAAATGATAGTGTAGCTTCATCTAATCATCTTTGTCTGCACATAAAAAGAATGCAATATTTGTAAAGAGCACCCTTCAAGGGCCCAGAAATCTGTGAGCAGTGAGGGCAGGTAATGGTGAACAAAATAAACCCAGAAACAAAGCAGGCCTCCTGTACCTGTACCGTCTAGAGTCTCCAAAAGCAATTAACACAACCCTGAACTGAAGTGACTTTTCTGGGCTTCTGTTAAGCAGGGCTACTGGCTCTAAGTGATACTGGTGATGCTCAGTTACTGCAGAGTTGTCAAAACAACTGCAAATGGACTGGCAGTGTAAAGCTCTTGGGGAATGCTCAGATGCGAGAGCCAAGTGCCATGTTCTCTGCAATTCTACCTCCAAACCGTTCAAAAGCAAAAGAAAACTTCTTCTATGTCTCCCATAACATTTCTTGTGGGAATATATTGAAGACATACAGTCACGCTACAGTAAATTGTCTTAATTACTTGTGTTTGACTGACTTCAACCTGTGAAAAAGACCTTCTAATGAAAGCTTGAAATTTCCAATTTTTAGGGTAATTTTGTATGTTCATGGGATTTTGTGCACTAATGGCAGCTGTAATGAGCACTCTGTGGAATACAAATCAAGCAGTGGACTAATTTTAAGAAGGGGTCATTTAGGCTCCAGTGAAAAAAACTGTATAGCTGCTGAAGTATAGCAGACTGTCTTATCTCTTGTATTCATAAAAGACTAAAATATTTAGAAACATGAAGCCATAGTCTGCTAACAGTTCCACTGCTGTAAAACCAGGGTAATTCAGTTGATATCCCTGCATTTAGGCTCCATCTTTATCAGAACAACAGAACACATTATTTTCTAAATGCTCTCCAAGTATTATGAACTCACTGGCATGAGAAGGAAAGCAAAAATCTGTTAATGTAGGGTCCTGCCTATTGAAATCAGGGAAGATTTGTTCATCAGCTGATCTATTGCAAAACAGACATCTTTGGCTTTACTGCCATTGCTTTATCTTCTAGCCGTCTGGCTATACTCAGAGAGTCAAAAGTTGTTTTCCTTTTAAAAGACTTCTATTTAATGCTAAAGATTCTTCTCTCTGGAGGATAATCTTGTGATACTCTGCACCTAGGGTATGAATTAAAATAGAAACTGTTCTATTTTATTGACTCTTCAGGACCTGATAATGGTGCAAGCTCTGTACCTCAGCTCAACACCTTAGCAGTGCCTCTGCAGCTCAGTGGAAAATAAATTACAAATAATATATAGATAGTGCTTTTTTCAGAATGTGAATTTCTCCAGTTTCTCCTTCCTTTTGTAATGAAATCCATTGGTTTGGAATGGATTTTCCAGAAGACATGACTTTTCTGTGTATGTATGGATAAGTTCACTTCCTGTCACACAGAAAAGCATTTTAAAAGATTTTTTATCCCTTTCTGTTCTGCTTCTGAATGTAATCACTAAACCCCACCTTCCTTTTCTCCTCCCACCCCGATTCTAGTGTTTCCTCTTTCCCTTTCCAGTAAGACAAATTTCACTTTCTGATTCTGATTGCTAGAAACTGTTTTACTGAAGATGATTATTTTTGTAACTTTCTGCTTTACCAAAATGTACAAACATCATTTAGACTCTTTATGGGACTGTTTCAGCCTGTTATGTGTTTTGGGTGCCTGCCAAGTTTACAGGCAATGTCCTCTGACATTTGCTGTCTGGAGATTCTGAAATCTTCAAAGTAATTATCAGAAGGTTTATGTCCTGCTTTTCACGCATGCAGTGGCAAAGGAAGGGAAGAAATGGGGTTGTCACATGTCAGGATCATAGAGCTATGAGAGTGACTCACAGAAATACTGGCATTAAAATCCTATTTCATAGGATGGTTACCAGAGATCAGACAGGTTTCTTTTGTGTCTGAATTACGTGATATTGAAATTTTGTAGTATTTAAATTTTGCATTACTCAGGTAGTGCCAGTCTGCATGATCTAGGCGTATTTTCTCTTAATGCATCAATCTGCTGCAAACAATATTGGTGAAAGTGTTAGCACTACATTACATGTGCAGCAGCATTGTTTAATACTGCTGTAATTTCATTAACTGGAATTTTTCATCCTTAATCAAGCTAGCTATGAAGCCTAGTGTTTCAGAAGGTGGCAAACTTTTACTCCCTTTTCAGCCATCCAATTAAAAAAATCCCATAATATGCTGAGACTAGTCTATAGAATACCAATCAGCAAGTTTAGGATCATTAAACTAGTAATTAAAATGCTCCCCAATTTTTTTCTTGCTGTTTCCTTTGTACTTAGTTGAATGTGACTAGTTTGAAGGACACTGCTAAAAATAGCTGAGTGCCTTCTGACAGATTGGCTAAAGGAAGAGTATCAAAAATGAGGAAGGTGTCTGCTTGTACACAGGAAAATGAAAAGCATCCCCGTGTCTAGTCATTCAGTGGATAACTGTTGCTATGGTGAACTTTTTTGCCATATTGTTCCTTTATCCAAGAATAAAAGAACAAAGTTAAGTAATTTGTATTCCTTTGAAAACAGTTTTATAGTAAACAGTATAAGGAACTTCCATGGATTTATTTTCCACTGGGAGAAGGACAAGATCCCCATAATCTTTACAAATGTGTGATGAACAATAGATAAAATTCAGGACTTGATTTTGTGTGCAGCGTTTGAAATGAGAGTACTCCATCTTTGCTACCAAAAAACTTGTCTGAAAACTGATTTTGGTCTTGTCTGTAGCAATATTTAACCCTGATGTTTCTGATGTTTCAGAAAGTACTATAACTTACCCTGAATCCACTTAAACAAACCTAAGACATTTTTAAACCTTCAACTTTAGTGCTTGAGCTCTTGTCTCAGAATCAACTTGGCCTTAGAGTTCTGACATGTCGTGACATCTGGATGTTTGTCAAAGCCAGTCTTAACTCATGTTCTGACAAGGAATATGTTCCAGGGAAGGCCATCTGAAAGTCCATTCCAAAAGACTAACAACTTGAACAAAGCATTCTACCACTTTTCAGCCGAAGAGAAATTTGTCTGTTCAATTTGTCCTGATCATCTCAGGTCATGACTGGTGATAAGGTAAATTGAGAAGTGTTGCCTTCATAAACATTTTTGAGTGCCTGCTGAAAGTATAGCTTGCTCCAACATCTACATATTACCAATGCATCCCTGAGGACAAAACAGCAGGGAAAAAAGAAAAAAATTAAGGAAAGTTAAAAGTAAAGTCCTTATAGCTAATAACTTGAAGTCATAAGAAAGCATAATTTGATATCTCTAGAGGTTTTTCTTGCTCCTTGGTGAAACTATATTCATTGGTGAATATAGCACTGTTCAAGTTTACAAAATGTCCAATTAGCTACTTTTTGGATAGATCTTAATGCATGAAAACTGTATGGAAAATTCACAGATTTAGTGCACATGAAAAAAAAGAAATAGTTTGAAAGCTGTGCACAAGGTCTATTGGATAGTCTGAGAAACTCAGATCTAAATATTTTCCAAATTATCTTATCTGGAAAAATAGAAATCGCTGTGGTCAGGAGAAGTAATTGGTCCTAAAGCTCTGAAGACAAACTGAACTGTTAAAATCTCCAGTGCACTTTGTATAGCAAGGGTTTCCCAACAGGGAAACAATTCGTATGTCACATACAATATAGCAATAATACTTAGTACAATGAGACAATTAACATAAAGGCTATCTTTCATATACACTTCATTTTCTTTTGGTAATCTAAATAATCATGTAGTATTCTGATGGTTAGTTGCACTGCAATTCACTTTTAAAAGTGGAAAGTTATGTTTGCAGCTTTTTAGTTATAATCAGAGGAAGTGATAAAGCACACAGTGCCTATTCAGTGATACAGATATCTCTTCAAATTTGAGGACCACAGGACAATACCATTTAGAAATTTAAGACAGCAATGTAATGAACCCTGAAGCCATAACATATTTATTAAAAATTTAGTAACACCACCAGATTTTTGTGATAAAATGACAATTGGCTACATTACTAAAATTTCTTCTTCTGTGAACATCATATTCGTTATGCCCTTGTACAACATAATATCCAGCAACACTAAAGTGAAACAAAGAACAACTGAAAATATATTTTTTTCTATCAGAGTTTTTTGCCTTGAAAATAATCTTTTGAAACAGATGCAGTTATATCAAAGCTTGGCCATTTCCAGAACATGGCAGAGACAAGAGTTTTTAAAGGTGCACATGCATTTCCTGAGACATTTCTTAAAACGGTAGAAAGAATTTGCTGGAAGTTCCAACAGGTACTTGAATTTGTTTGTCTAGAAGTCCTGCTTCAGCGCCTTCAATTACATATCTGTAGACCTGTCAGATCTCAAAATTTGAAACAATTTCAAAGACTTACAATGTCTCCTTAAACCTGAGCTTTGGAAGTTCTTGCATTCTTCAGCACATGTTTGTTTTCCTCCTTCCTCACTTCTACTCATTATGTTTCTCTTCAAATATCCCACCTATCTTTAGGACCCCCTACTTAAAGATGTACTGTCAGATATATGTGTGGTATTTGACTAACATCAAGGAAAAATGTTGTCTGTCTAGTAACTATGCAGGAAGATCCCTAATCCTAAGAAAAGTAGGTTGCTGGAAGTATTTTGGGAAAGCTAAAACATTTTCTCCTCTCAGTAGTAATGAAGTTTAGCTTTTTTTTTCTGTTTGTTTTTAATGATGGAAGATTTGTTTAATTCCGATTTCATTCATCATTTGGGAGGTCCTGAGTCTACCATGGGTATGCCCACTATAGATATAGCTAGAGATATAGATATAAACTAGTGAAATTCTGTTGTTATGGGATTTCTACAATTTTGCTGAAAGGTTCCAAGAGATTCGATAGTCATGGTGAAGGAAATGAACTGTACCAGAGAGAGTTTGAATTCCTGATCTGTGTCAGTGCTGCTTGTGAGAGCTTTGTAGGTTAATGTGTCCTTTGCTGTGTTTTTTCTCTGAGCTGCGAAAGTTTGGGTGATTTTGGAAACAGCAGAAGATACTGAAACCTCCCCGCATCATCGTGGACTGAAGTCTGCGTAACTTTTCCATAAGGACCCATGTTCCTATTTTTAAAGGGCTTAGAAAAGAGCTAGTTTTTGGATAGCTGAATTTGAAACACATTTTAAAAGTCAAGAATTTCAAAGCTGATATGAATATGAAGTCCTTCATTTATTCTTTTGTGCCATTTTCAGTACAATGGGATGTTAGGGATGGAGTGACAGCCTTCTATCTGCATTTTCTTTGCTCTGTCTGTTTTTGTGTCAACTTTAATGCTAATCAGATAACAATAGAAGGACAATTCTTAGTTTATATTTCAGGAAATAATGCAATACTTTAAAACAGTCAGAAACAAAGAATTATAACAATGCACCTCAGAATGGATTCAGGGCAAAGGTCAAAGCAGTTCTCTTATCAAGTTTAGAATTCTCTTCTCTTTTACAAGGAATTCAACTTTCAGCATAGTACTATTATGGTTTTTTTTTTCAAAGGATGGCAATGTATATGTGTGACTGCACACAACATTTCGATCAGATTTGGCCTTTGGAAACAGCATCTTTGGGAGTAACTCCTGGAGACAAGACTCTTCTGTGGAAGCTCCCCAAGGTGGCTCCTAGACCCTGTGGTAATAGCAGTAACACTAATAGGAGCAGATGGAATGCTGCACTGCTGGGCTCTCTGATGAATAGGTACATTTTTTGCTAGGTTTCATGATTAAGGTAAGATTTCAGGGACATGAGGTCTTGTTTCCAGCCACATGCTGCCTGCCAACATATTATTTGTTTCCTGGCCATTTAATGACCTGACACTCTGGCTGAATATTAGAAACATTTTTCTAATTAAGCCCAAGCTAGCTTCTTCAGCATAATACTAAGTTTAACACTATTATGTAAGAGCTTCAATTTTTCTCCAGGTTCTTATACTCTACTTTCCTTCTGGGGACATGGCACGGTGCTTGGCTGAGCATCTATTCATAAAGTAAGCATTTAGATAAATAAGCTGGGGGAGGGGACAAGAATGGGAAAGAATAGGGCAGGGGATGTTTCCACATTCTCTTATTACTGCTCCACTTCATAATTTTCAGCAGGAGAATCAGTTCCTGAAAAGTTTCCTTGTCTTCTATACCTAAATCAAGAGCCATGGCCTCTAGATACTTTGTGTAATAAAGCTGTGTTAATATAGCTTGGCTTCTTAGCCTGAATAACCTACAAGCAATGCATGCTTAAGGTATTTATACTAATCAAGAGTCAGTTATAAGTTTATTAGAACTCTGGCTTCTGTGCTTACTTTGAGAATTGATCAGTAGACACTTTTTAAAAAGTCTGATTGGAAAACATAATTATCCAAATTAAAATTTAGCAATATATGAGTTTACTTAGTTAATATACTAAAGAATGAAGCACTGCAAAATGTATTTTATACCCACTTGATTGTTACAGTCTGTGTCAACATCGGTAAGTGCAAGCCTCAGGGTAACAAGAGTCTGTGAGAACTTTGTTTTGTGGCCGTTTAAAATCACATCCATGGAACTGAAATTTTATTGTTACAAGTTTCCTGGGCCAGCTGACACTGGAACAGTCCCAGGAAGGCTAAGATTTTAGAACCAACATTAACAAAAAGTTAAAAAAGATGGTAGCAAAAGTGATAATGCTTGAACTCTGGAAAAGTCTTTTCAAAGCCTCAAGTTTTCAGGCTTTCAGTGAGTCTCCTTACACTGTTCATTTTTCACCCATATATTGGATTTTATATTGATGTAAACAACTCTAGCAATGCCCCATTCAGCATGGGATAATAGATCTGCACTCAGAATGAGCACAGTAAAAGGAAGTGCTTGCTTGAATGTATTTCCCTTGAAATTAGCTAACTGACACAGAACTGCTAAAAGTAAATGAGAAACGGGCAAGAAAGAATTGTATTCTGCGCTGCTGAAGATGACAACTGAGTGTAGATGGAGTATAGCTGACTATAGCTCATTGTCCCTAAGTTTTCAGCAGAAGGCAAACTCATCAACCCAGATGAGAGCTTTGTTTGGAACTGCCAGGCAGGAACGCTGCTAATTTTAAGCAGTCACAGAGAGTTTTTTGGCTGACTGTCAAGCATCTATGGCAACTGGCTAAGTCTGCACCTGCATCTGTGCAAGAAGTACCATCCATTATTCTGAAAGACATGCAGTGAATTTCTTTTGGGTGGGAGCAAGTATAAGCTGCCATGTAGTGTGTGCATTAATTTTTGCAGGGGACTTCTTTTGATATTGCAACAAATTCTAGAAGCCAGAGAACAAGCTGATCTCTTGAATAGTCTTGTAGCCTCTCAAATCGCATTATGACAGAGCCCTTATTAGCCTTACTAGCTAAGATCAGTTTTTGTTGTCACAGGATAGAAATGGTGAAAAAATGTATATGTGGAGTGAGAAAGTCTTGTGTGGAATTGGAGAACTAGTGGTACTAACTGCAGATGCATAACAGAGAGCTGTGTTGATTTTATTTAACCCCTGATAAAACTCATGCAGGAAGAGTTACCATGGCAACAAGGTCCAAATCAGGCTAGCATGAACTAAAGGCTGAGATAACACATTCCCATTTTTAGCACTCCAAAATGGAGAAAAACATGATGATCACACTAAAGATGGAAACAATACAATTTCAAGCTGCATAATATGCTTGTAGGTCAACAGCTGAACGTAAAGAATGCCAGCAAGGAGACCATTTCATAAGCATGCCCCTAATAATTACAAAATAAAATATCAAAATATAGCAGTGAGATTGCTGAGAGTCTCTACCCTGTTCAAACTGTAGTTCTGAAATCGAAATATGATTGTCATACAACATGTATTTTTTATCTTTTGGCATACTGTGGCCAGAAATGCATTTTCCAGCTGTTTGTTCAGGAACTCTGTATTTTCTTCTCCAGTTCTGAAAAACCCTGTAGGATCATCCCCAAATATTTTTCTATCATTATTGACTATGCTGGATCAAAATAAGATGCCACTCCCTCCTACATATAAAGGGTTGAAATCAACAGAATATTACTTTACAAGCCAGTAGTACCTCTTGTACTCTACAACCTCATAGATGATGTAGGAAGGGCCACAGAAAAGTAACACTGAAGATCTATGAGTATGAGGTATCACCTGTGGCCATGGGAAAATGTAGAGAATCTGAAAAGAAATCAGCGAGGGGCAGTAAGACACTGGGCCAAAAGTATGCTCAGTTCTTGACAAAGATGACTTTTATGATTTCATCTTCTTCTCAGATGGACTTCCAATGTACCTCACATCTGCCTAACCCAGATATTACCAGGTGCTGTACAATCATTCCCAGTTCTAAGGAGCTTGCTTAGTCTTGTCTTTTCTTCCCCAATGGTGCAAGTATTTTTTTTTTTTTTCAGAGACAAAACCATGGGAAATTATATTCTTTCAAAAGTAATGCAAATAAATGTTTCAAAGAGGATGTTCAGTGTAATCGACTGGGCAAGAACCATAAAAGCCTAGGGGCCTTGGAACCTCACTGACACCTGAGTAGCCTATTTGTAATTCTACAGCAGGCACAACATAAAAGATCACTTCCATCTTGTCTAGGTAGCAGCATATGTTTTCTCATAAGAAATGTGAAGGTTAGTCAGGCAAAGTATCTCTGTCAACAGATTCTTTGTGAAGAGCAGATTGAATATTTCATGGGGACATTTTCCTGACAGATTTGTTGTCAGCCTTGGCTTCCTGCCCTAAAGATGCTTCTTTGATCGAACAGCAATGTCATTGTTCTGAATAGCCACACTCTGGATCAGAGTCTCCTCATCGAGCATTATACCTGCTATGTATATTTAAAGTGTTGCCATTTATTATCAACTGCTCTGCTGCTCTATAAACTGGTTTTATGCTGCATTTTGGATTGAGGTTTAACTGTGGAGTGTGAAAGACAGGCATAACAGAAACAGTAATTTGTCAGACAAACCATTCAACCATCAAAGTATAATGGTATTCAAGGAATTGTGTTTTCCCTACATAAACATGAAAATCCTATGAGTATCAGTTTAGCTGTCTTCATGATTGTTGCTGTCTGATCATAGCTACTGCCTACAGTTCCTGGCATTTAGCAGTATTGAATATTGGTGAAAAAGTTTCATATTTCACTGAATTTTCCTTCATTAGGTTTACTCCCAAAAGCCACTAATGTGAATATAACATAAAATGTCATCTTAGCTTCTACCAAAACAACCTTTTACTCATTACTATATGAATCAAAATTGGACTATGATGAATCGACTGTGTCTTGAAATATTTTAAATTTTAAAATTTTAAAATATTTCAATTCCAGGGAGAAACATTACCTAGCATCAAGTTTAGTGAAGCACTTTGCTGAGGAAAGAAAATAATCCACTAGACTAGGTTCTTCACACAGTACAAAATATAGGGTCTCAGAAAATGGACATTAAGAGATAATATACATATATATGCCTATCTCAAAGGCAATAAGGTAGCTTAATGTTTGAACAGCTCTTCAGTGATAGATGTGAAGGTATGGCAGGGTGAAACATATATCTTCTGGTTATACATAAGCATATAGGGGTTAAGGCACAGAGTATTTTTGCTGCCCAGCTGGATTCTCAAGAGCTGCTACAGTAACAGCCAACATGGGACCCTCATGTTCCCAGCCTTACCAAGTGAAATACCAATGAATAATGAAGCGGTGCTGTCTAACATAAGAAATGGAGTTAATTACCTTTCTCTATTTCACTTTGGAAGGACAATTTCCGTCTTCGTAGTTTGCAGTTATCTCCATCTGTATCATTGGTAGTTTGTGATCTTATTACGAGGTCAGACTTGATTAATGAAATATGAAACAAAATGACAGATTAGTCCCATCTAAAGAGGGCAGATTTGCGATAGGTGATTGACTGTTAATCATGTTCAAGCTTTAAAAAAGGCAATATTAAAGTCAGTCTGCATCAGCCTTTCCATCCCTAGCTAATGAATGGAATTGCCCAAGGCTAACATAAAAAAGTTTATGCAAATTGAGCAAAACCAACATTACCACCACCTAACGGTGAAATAAAATTATCCTGATTATAAGTGTACATGGAAATACATGTGTTCATGTGTTATCAGCTTCTCTGAACTTGCAGAGATGTGGTTTAAGTAATCTTAGAGAAATTAATGAAAAAAACATGAAACAACCTGGAACAGAGAATGTATACTATTTCAAGAAGTGAAGTGGTAACTGATTGCAATTATATTTATATTTATATTTAACTCATGGTAATGATTATAAAGATTACATTTTGCAATGATTATAAAGGTTATATTTTACAACAAAGATAAGGCTGACAAGCATCAGGCACTTTACTTCTCATTGTTTTATCTTTCTAGACCCTCCTTTCATCTTTATCAGATTTAGACCATTCAGATATTGGATTCAGGTACTGGTTCTGTACCAGAACATAAGGTTGCTTTTTTCTATCCATCTTAAGAAGATTGCAGTGCTTTTTTCCAGTAGTTACAAGATGTATTTTACTCTTACTTTTCTACTCACTTAAAATTAAGAAATTTACAAATTAACAAATATAACACCAATTTTGCTCTTGGTATGCATACTCATGGCATTGGCTTCAGCCTACTTCCCTTCCCTGTGCTAGTGAGGGTTCCAGTACCACTCAAGTAAGCAGACTTGCACGTGGGAGAAAGGCAGAGGGGAACTGGGAAGTGTTTACATCTTTCTCTGTTCCCTTCATTGTAAACCTGGTGAGTAATGTGCTTCAGTGGTGGCCCATGGGTAGAATAACTGCAGGAAGGAAAAGGTACTTTTACACAAATAGGAGGACAGGAGCAGAAGTTGAGGGAGAAGTACCTATTATTCTGATAACAAATTTAGATCTGAGTGATGTTTTGAAGATAAGAATGCGCTCAGTCCTTCTTTTGGGGAATGATTTTCTGGATTTCAATAGACAGTGGAAAATAAGTGGAATTGCTAGAGGAAAACTGATTTTGCAAGCTCAGAAGCATGGCTGAGCCTCTCCTGCCTTCCTTGTCTCTGGGAAGAGTAGTGTTTTTTAATTAGTGGCTGGTACAACAGTAAGAAATAACAACTGAACAATTTCTAAGGTACATAAGAAGTGTGAACTTCCTTTGTATTCTACACCACGAAACACCATAGAAGACAGATTTTTTTAAAAAAATTCCCAGATCTAAGGAAAAAAAAATGATTAAATGTTGATGACAATGTAATTGCAAGTAATAATTCTCTGACTTAAATCGTTAATGTAAAATTATCCTCAATAAATTTTTCAAACATATGGACATTCAGTTTTAACTTAAATTTATCACTATACTATACATTCATTGTATTGTATTTCACATGTAATTAATAACTGATAATAATTTACAATACATCCAAAAGGATGACTGAAAAAAGAATATAATTGGTCTTTTATTTTCAGAATTGCATTTTATTTTAAAAGGCTCATTATAAAAAGAAGTGACATTTCTTGTCAGAAATTGTATTTGTTGCAATTTTTTTGAAAATAAAGATCCACACATGATTAGCAAAGATGTCCATATAATTTACAGCCCAAAACTTAATGGGTTTTTGCTCCTTTTTTGATTCGAAGGCCTTTGAAGCCAAATTATGTTAGCTCCTTCTCACCAAACCTCTGTTTTTCCTTAAAGTATATTTGGAAGCCACAAAACGGTGGTATCTGAGAAAAAATGCAATGTAAACTGTCGTTCTGTGGGCAGTGTAGCCCCTGGCTGGTGGCCAGGGCTGCTGTACCTGCACTTTGCTGGGGAAGCCTTCAGCCTCAGCAGCACGAGCTGGGCAAGAGGATTTCCCCTCTCGCCTTCTGGCCAAAACTCCACTTTCTTTCCCAAGTCAGACTAACCCTGTCAGTCTGAAATAAGGAAACACTGGTAATATTTTGACTTTCCTGAATATGTAATCTGGGCAAAAGGTGACATTTTGGACAGTCACTGTGGGAAAAAGAGACCAATAAATGCCTGAAAATCTGAAGACTGAGTTAAAGCTGCAAAGTCCCTTGTAAGTTTTTAGTCTCCTAGGAGGTAGAGTGCATGCCAAGATAAGGGTATTAACAATTCATATTTGAAAGGCAATTAAATATTTTCTATTGCTAGACACAGAATGAATCTGGATAATCTGATTTATCCTTATTTTATGGATGTACAATTACATTTAGTGTCAAAAGTTCCCCTTGTGGTGACCTAGGCTATAGTCATCTGGAAAAAAGCATATTTTCCATGGCTTTAACAAAATCCCCCTGGGTGAAGCTTTAATACTATTTAAATATAGAACCAAATCCTGTTAGATTAAAATCATCTTAATAATTTCATTGACTTCTGCTGAGTTTAACTGACTTCAGTAGGAGCAATCAGGTAAGTATATTTTTTTCATATAGGATTTTGGCCGCAGGATTTTAGCTTTTCATTTTGTTAACCATGGTTTTTCAAATTCTATTTTTAAGTTTTGTTACTGTGGGACAGATTCAGCCCAATATTAAGAAAGAAAATCACTTATTTTATGTACCTTGGCAGTTTCATCTCTCAGATTGAAAGTTAGTTCTAGATTGGTGAGGAAGAGATCAGAAAATTCAGGGTACATATCCAAAACTTCTAGTAGATCTTCTCTCTGTATCTTATGTAAGTCACAGTAAGTTAAAGCTCTCACATCTGCATTTGACTTTCCTGGTTTTGCATAAAGATGTACCATCTCTCCAAAAATATCATTTTTTCCTGCAGAAATAAAATGAAACAAAGATTATTATTTTAAACAAGAATAAGCCATTAATTTGATGTACTTTTTTATGATAGTGTCATAGAATACTTGATTTAACATGAAGTGGTACAATCAGATTACCATTACACATATATAAAGAAAAAAAGCATTATTATGCATTAAAAGTGAAATTATTAAAATCAATGAAAATATGTAGGCATTAACAGGACTAAGGGAAAGTTTAATCACATTTTTTCGTCAGTTTCATCAAAACAACATGACTTGAGCAGGTTCCTTTGTCCTTTCTTCTAAAAGCATTATTTGGTGGTTTCAATTGTATTGTTATGATGACAAAGATGCAATTTCTATTGTTCAGTCCAGTACAGGACTTGTCTGGCCTGTAATATCATTTTATTAAGAATTACATGAAGGAACTGACCATAGTTGAAATATATTTTAGCAAAAAATTACTTCATTTTTATGTTTTTTGGAGGGAATGCAAAACTTCTAAGATGCAGGACTTGTTTTGAATAAGCCCTTTAAATATATCTACCTCTGTTTCGATACCTTTACAGTTTTTCCAATCAGTGTTGACACATTTGCAATAGGTGTTTTTGAGATTTTCATCTCTATTTAAGCGCTCATTTTTGCCAAACTGAACCTAACCTTCATTAATGCAGAGCTGCTGCAGCCATAAAACTAGTGAAAATACGCTCTAAACTAAGGGTTTCAGGGTTACCTGCAAATGGGGTTTGGGGAGGAACCAAGAGAACACTTGTGGAAAGGAATAGTGATCATAGGAAAGGAGAAACAGCAGACCGGTAAAAAAGAATGCAGCAGTGATTTTTTGTCTCTATTAAACATTTGTGCCTTTCACATTAGGTTACTAAGACTAATTCTGGTTTCTCCATTTTCTAAAAAGGAAGCTGAAAACTGCAGCTAAAAAATGCGAAAAATAATTTAAGGGCTAATTTACAGGGAGGATCTTAAAGAACATGGGAAGATTAAGAGATAACCTGATTATATTGCATTTATTCTTTAGAGAGGAAAAATTACTTGGTATTCAATGCTTCTAGAATATGAGAAGGAACACATAGGAAGAACCAATCGAAAGAAATTGAAGCAAGATAATTTTTTACTGGAAATAAAACACACATTTAAAAAAATGAAGGCGATTAACTATGGAAATAAACTGCCAACAGAAGTGGTCCTTTTTTATGTCTTCATATCTTCAGAGCAAAACCTATTGCCTTTATTTCATCAAACACAGTTCATTAGACATAACAGATAGCCAAAGATATGAAATGTAACAGGAGACAGTGACGTAACAGGTATTTGTCAATATAGTCCTTCCGCTCTGAATGTTTATGAATTCAGAGGTTCCTATTCAAATTCAAATTCATATAAAACCTTCTCTTCAATGAGAATATTGACATGATTGCAGTATTTTTATATCTTGTCTGCAAAACTGAAAGAGATAGTGGATTTCAGAGACATTGTGTTTTCTAAGGATTTGATGCAGAATTACTGTTGTCAGATCAGTATTAAAGAAATGTAACTCATCCACATCAGACAGTGCTGATGATTCACTGAAAATTGAGGGAGAAATCCAAGATTTCTTAGAACTCTTTGATTTCTTTGATGATGCTGCATTACTTTTTAAGGGTGAAAATTTCATCCATGCTGCCTCTGTTGGACTACTCTGTTGTCCAGAGCACAAAGCACTGAGTGTTTTTTATGTTCATTTCTGTGTGTAGGTTTTTCAGACAGAGGAATTAACGAAAAAGATTTGGCTAAGTATTGATAAACTTTGTTAGGTTTCTGTGTGATTTCAGTACAGAGTAATTTTCATTTATATCATCCATCCTTTTTCTGCAGATTCTTCGAGATACCACAGTCTCATTAACTGGAGCCAGCTCTAGGCAGATTCCTGCCTCATGGATCATGCAACAGATGTGTGCTCTGTTTCTTTTGGATGTAGCTGTGCACACCTGTCTTTCTGTCCTGACCTACCCTTCCCAGGGAGAGTGAGGCTCCAAACTGCATTCCCTGGTGTGAACAGCTATAGACTGGAAAAGATTTGGTGGCAAGGCCCTGCAAATACCTGAGTTTCTGCTGCAGTGTGAGAGCACAGGGATCTGATGTGCATAACATGAAGAACTTGACCAATCTGCATCTTTGGCCCAGGAAGAAACAGATGAATCCATAAAATTGTCAGTGTGTCTTGACTGCAAGTTCTATAGAAATTTACATGTTTTGGATGTGTGAGGTGAATTCCTCGATGAACCACACTGCTCATAATCAGGGAAAGACCTTACACAGTTAAGCAAAAATCTCGCAGTGTTATACTTGCATGCTCCCTACTTTGCTTGTGCCTAAAGCTGGCCCAGCTGATGAGATGCAACAGCGTGAGATGATAAATTATCTTGATAACACTGTCTAAACCTAGGGAAGGATTGCTTTAGGCACACCTTTGTTCTGCTCACATATCCACCCTGCAAAGTAAATGCAGAATAATCAGTCAAAAGTGGACTAAAAGCAATGTACTGCCCCCAGTCCACATCTCGCTTCAGCTACTTTTCTGACTGTAAGTTACTACAGTGGCCAACAAACAAAAAGACAACATATGAATGATATTACAGCTGGTACAGGCTTCTGTACAGCAAAATCCTTACTCATCCACTCAATTATTCTTTGTATTCTTATTATCTAATATAAAATTGGAGAAACAGATCTGTAGTTATGTTTAGGTAAGTTTCTAGTTATTTTACTTTTAAAATTGCTTTAGCTAATGAAGTTTTACTGGTTTCACATAAGAACTATCAACAGTTGCAGGTGAGCTCCCAGCTAGACTGAGCATTGTCCTGAGCCAACTTCATTAGGAAAGAAAACAAGTAACCCATCATGCTATACAAACAAGAATGTGTTAAGAAGAATTATAGGGGAAACAGTGGTGTTATTACATCTAGATCAGATTAATCTGTTATTGTCTTTTTTTCCCATATGTCCAGTGGGCACAAACAGATATTTCTGAATATCTCTAGAAGATATTTTGAATGCCCAGAGTAGATTGCTCCAGTTAGCGGATGGGGGGGTCTATGTGTCTCAATACCTTCAACATTGTTCCAGAACAGGGTGGCCTTGATTTTGGTTCTTGCAGCATAATCAGAACTGAAATAATTGGATATCTGCTTGCCTCAACTTGCAGCTCACCTTTTACCTAGGGATAAATGTGACTAAAGATAAATCTTTAGACATCCAAAGATATGGGCTCTTTGTTGCACATGAATTATTGCAGCAATGTAGGCTTTTCTTCTTAAATTATTTCTTTGCTTGATTTTAAATAATAGTGAGTAAAATACTTAAAAATTTCCTATCCCAGGTACTACAATAAATATTTCTTTTGAAACATCTGATTTTTTTAATATGCCTTGTAATAATCTACTTACCAAGAATGGCTACAACAATGTCACTCTTAAGGATTTCAATGGAGCCTCTTGACACAAAATAAAGAGCAGTGAGAACATCTCCACAGTGAACTAAAGTGTCTCCAGGAGGTGCATGTGTTGTCTTAAATTTCATAGCCAAAGCTCGAAGACAGCCTTTACTAGCCCCCCGGAAAGCCTTGCAATTCTGAAGCAAGTTTTGGTTGAGGTGCAGACAAATGTCAGCTTGTAAGCATTCTGGAAACCCCTTCAGGACCTGGAAAGACAAGCATAAGGATTTCATGCGAATGCTATGAAAGTTCTTTATATAATGTTTATGTTTTCTTCCTGGACATAGAAAAAGAAGTGACCTACAAACAGACATGGCTCTAAGAGCTGTCAGAATATTAAAATTCAACAAATGCATAGCGTAATCTATATTGCAAATCCTTTACAATGTGAGTACTCACATAAATACTAAACTATATAGAGGTTACAAAATATGCTATTAAGATTTCTTTCATTGCAAGAAATAGTATTAGGGTATATGAATGAATATACTGCAGCAAAATAAATAAGACAGTTAAAGGGAGAATCTTGACTGAATTTCACCTATTTGGACTGATATGTCTTATTTCCTTTTTACCAATTGTCAAGGTACTGCATTTATTCTAAGAGAGGTTTTTACTGAAATAACCATGACATTTGTAAAATGAGAGGTATCTGAAGACGATCAGATATTTTTCAGATAGAGGGCATATTATTAAGATTTTAATGTTAAATATATTCTGCTTACAATGTAGGACTTCGATTTTTATTGGAAAGAATAACATGAGCTGCATGTTATGCAGATTTATATAAGCAGATGATTAGTTTAGCAAACCACAGGGCTACTTGCTGTGGTCCTTGCTCATCTCTTCCCCAGAATAACAGGAGTTTGCCTGAAGTAGAATCATGGAATGCCTCTTGGGTACCATGGCAACATGTTAATTTTGTTTAGAAGGAAAGAAGTGAGCTATTTACAACGTGGTCATAATGTCTGAGCTTTTCTAAATTGTCTAAGATAATCTAACTCTGATTCTTTTAGAATCTATAAACATTTCTACCAAGGACTTCATGGGAATACTGTGAGTGACTCTGCCTGCTAAGGCATTACCACACACCACCTTTCCTCGTTATATCCTGTTATCTGCTGTCAATGATGTGATTGGGTCATATGCTTTCCCTAGGGCCAGCTACAACTGTTGCATATTTCTAAAGGCAAAATATGTACTGATGCTACAAGTCTTATGAATATGTGAACAGGATGCGTCTTTTTGTTATTAGAGCAGTCTATTATTTCATCCCTGTTTATCCTCTGCACTGTTTTTCTATAAGCATGCACACATTTTGGCACAGAGAAGAGATATATCCAAAATGCATTCACTTGTTGCTATATTAATTCCTACTTCAGCACAAGAAAGTCTGTACACTCACTCTCACTGCAGAAATATATTCACAACTCATATCCCTTGCTAACGAAGATGAACACATTTCTGATATGAGGCCTCTGTCCATACAAGCCAAGCTATGTTTTAAAAATGAGATATTAGAACCTTTAACAGCTTTGAAATGTTTATATGATTGTTAATGGAAATCAATGCTGTGAAATAACAAACAATGTTTTAACACACATATATACAATAATTTTTTGAGCCTTAGGGCATTAACACATGAAATTTATACATCCTCAGAAAAAGTCAGCATTCAACAACACTAAACAAAATATGATAAATGAAAAGCTTCTGTGGTGTCACTCTGCTTTCAGTATCTATCACAACACTAGAAATAGCTTAGTATCCAATTAAACTTTTTATTTTAATGTAAGTAAAATAATAATAAGGTTCTAGGTTGTAGCAACTTATTGAATGATACTGAAAAACCGGGAAACAAATACGTTCACCAAAAGATACAGGTGGAAAAAAATTGTGTTTATTTTGAAATTGTTCTCTAGTCATGTGACTATAAAAGACCTATTTTGAATTAATTTGTTTGCTATGCTTCTATCCGAATCCAATTTAGAAGAGCTCACTTTTTTATAGGATGTGAAATAGGAAACATATTTTGAATTCAGAAGTACTTACAAGAAAAGTGTATTTGAATTGTTATGAAGTATGAGCATAACTTAGACTAAATTGTTTTAATTTTTCACATCAGCTGTTTATCTGATTTATCAAGGGGTTGTATTTTACCATTAAGCAAAACCCATGCAGACCATGTATGTTGGTTTATATTTCTGAAGATACATTGGATATTCCTTTATAGAAATCATTATTTTTATAATTAATTTATACTTAAGATGAAACTGTTCTAAAATCATTGCATATTAGTTAATAGTTATTTATATGCCAATAACATCTTAAAGATCTTAGCCTCTTTTCAAACATCTGTGATTAAAAGGTCCCTGCTCCATGGAGCTTACACTCTAAAACAGTTTTATACATCAGAGGAGAAAGATATCTAGTCTTTAATATCGTAATTTTCAAAAGTCTAGAAGGAAGACCAAATAACGTTGATTTCCAATGGAGTTTTGGAGATTTCTCCGTTAATATGAGCTTAAAAATGCAAGAAAGAAGCTTATTTCAAGATAAAACTGTTAAAACATTGGCAAAACCTACATTATCAAAAAGAGCTTACCATATCACACACATTGCATGTAGTGAGTTATTTAATCTAAGTCCAGTAGCTGACACTATACAGAATTTGATGTTTCCAAACTAAATTTTATGCTGTGCAGTACAGACAACATTTTGCCAACCCAAACCTCCAATTATTTTGTACATTCATTCTCATATTCAGATTTTCATTACTGAAATTGTATTGAAAAGTATGTTGTTATAATGTGAGAATCAACATCAAATTAGTACACATACTGCCTACACTAAATGTTAGAAAATCATCCCTGCAGTCTTAAAAAAAAAAAGAAAGAAAATTATAAAGCTAGAATTGTACTTTAATAACATTATTATCAACAAAAAATCAAAAAACAATACATCATTTTAATACAGATTTGAATTTCAATTGTTCCAGTCTTTCCTAACATATTTCTATTATTATGCACCATATCTCCTCAGTTGTGGTTCCATGGGGCCCTGGTGAGAGAAATCTTGGATTGTCTTGGTTAGAATCATGCATAATTCAAGAGATATGCACAGATATTTTACAAAAGACGTGTAAGAAGATACAAAATCAACTTTAGCCCTCCCCCCTTAAAAACAGAAAAGGAAAATTAGTTAGGATGCTGTGACCACAGGCTCCAGATGTCTCTCATTGATAGCTATGAAGTCCAAGTTCAGTTATCTCTTCCTGTCTGGAATAAAACTTACTCCGTGTCAAATAATGTTGGTTTATCTATGTGGCATGCTTGCAGAGGAGGAAAACATCATCCAGATAGATGTAAAACATTTTACATGTAATAAGTGATTCAGGTTTCATGAGGATAGTAGGGACACAATGCATACTGCCTTGAAGAATGTGATCTTTTGTATGAAGAGAGGGAGTCCAGCTTCTTTAAATTCTTCTCTCAAGATGACAACAAGGTATCACACACACATGTATCAGGCACATTTGTGACAACAGACTTGGACACACCTTTGGTCACAACCTTTGTGCTATAATGTCAGGCAACAAGCAAGTGTTTGGGACAGAGATAACCTTGGGTTTTTTGGATTAATTAAAAAATTCATGACAATTTTTAGATTATCTCTCCTCAATTCTGGAACAGGTATTGATGTCTGTCCCACAGAAAATATTTAGAAAGTATCAAAACTGAAGCAAATCAGGATATTAGCACAATAATTTTCATTAAACATGGAAATACCACATTCCATACCAACAGAGCCATAGAATGATTGAGATTGGAAATGACTTCTTGTTGGAAAGATAATCTGGTCCCTCCTCCCTGCTCAAGGAGGTCAGTCTAGAACTGGTAGCCAGGGCCGTGTCCAGATGGCTTTCAAATATCTCTGAGGACAGAGATGCCACAACCTCTCTGGACAACTTCTACCAGTGCCCAGTCTTCCTCACAGTAAAAATGTGTTTCCTGGTGTTTGGAAGAAACCTCCAGTTTCAGCGTGTGCCCATTACCTCTGGTCCTGTCACTGGGCACCACTGAGAATAACCTTGTTCCACCCTCTTTACACCCTCCCTTCAAGTATTTGTTCACATTAATGAGATCCTCTGTGAGCCTTCATTTCTCCCCTCTGTCTGAACAGTCCCAGCTCTCTCAGCCTTTCCTAATATGAGAGATGCTCCAGTCCTGGCAGCCAGACAATCAAAGATACTCTTTTAATTCTGCAGATAATCTTCTGTTGAAATATAGGTGGGATCATTAAGTACCAAGCAGCAGATGAAGAGAGCACAAGATGGCTCTGGTGTGTTGTGCTGTTTTGGGGGTATGTTGAAACTAATTATGACTAAAGCTTTCTTGTCCTAGAAGCAGTCAGACTTGTTTATGAGTGGCAGGTGTTCAGCATATAGAGGGAAAGATAAAGGGAGACTCCCAAGTTCTTTTGACAAGTTAAGATGGCATAAACTGAAGGAGGATTCTGGTCCTTCTCCACATTATCTGTTTATTCCTGCCTCGTCTTGATCTCTCCTTGTGAAATGGTTTGAGAAGCTGATCCATGCAAAAACTAAAACAGCAAAAAATTTGAGCAGCTGAAGGTACAGAGGCAGGAATAAATTCACGTTGTGTCATGACCGCGCATACTTAATGTGTATTTGGTTCTCATCTACATAAGAGAGATCTGAGGCTATGTTGACAGTGGTATCACTAAATGCTGAATAAAGTTCTCAAAATATATGAATAATAAAATTTGAACTTTATATTAAGAATTGACATTTTGTCTTAGTTTGCTCAGTAAAAATGAGTGAAATTAATTAATATTAATTCACGTATTTGTTGAAATAACCTATGTATTTGATTTCCATCCTTCTGCCAGCCTCCTAATTTTAAGGCTAACCTGAGACTCTTTAACTGCAAAAATTGCACTGCTTAGATTTTGAATTAGGATCTCTGTCCCCCAGTAGCTGTTTCCTTTGATGGAGAGTAGTGTGGTATTTAGTTCTGCCACAAACATTTGACTCTCATATTTTAATAACATCTTCATCTAGGCTAAGCATTTCTGTAATTCAGCAATTTTATTTCTAGAAAGAACTTAGAATTTACTATTCACTATTTCTGTGATAATTAATTACAGAAATTAACTATTTCTATCAGTAAAAGGTTGAAATTTTCCGAGGGCTTTCATCATTTAGAAAAGAATGAACAAAGTCACAGGTGACAATAATTCTGCTCCAGAAGCTCTTGGGCTCCATATGGCAGAAAGATTATTTCTGAAGTATCCTCTTCTTCATACAGACTTTTTTTAATGCTCAGTGTGTTTCCTTACAACAGTTGAGAGAGAAGAGAAGCAGTATGTGATAATGGGATAATTCACCTTTCAATGAGATTGAAGCCTGACAATCTTATCAAGAAGAGGATCTTTGTTTTCAGTCATTGCCACACAGATGTGTGACATCTTTATGCTGAAATCAGTGAACCTGCAGTGGACCATTCTTCTATAATATTATTACAGTTTCTGAGTACATCTGAAAGGTGATCTCTGAGATATGATACATTGCTGAACAAGGAAGACAGAAAATTATTTCAGTTTCTTCAACTGTTGACTCCCTTATCAACAGAAAAGTTGTGAGTCTGTAGAAGCTAAGATTGACCACATCTCTATATTTCAAAAAATATGATAGCTGAAAAATTAATTGCTCTTGTTTTTGAGATTTTAGACCCCAAAATACAATGCAGTGAGAAACCGACACAGGATCATTTAGCAATAGATGGGCATTCTTGAAAATATTTTTTCTATGAGGTCTTCTTTTCCATAACTCAATTTGATGTAGGCAATCACATTTTAAAAGTGGTCTTGTTATAGAAAATGAAAGAACAAGTTTACAGCTAACCAAAAGGTACTTCCTGACTGGTTTATATGTCATTATTTCCATTCTGACATATAGACAAACAGCAGTACCAATTTACAACATGATTACATATTCCCTCTGTTTAACAATTTACTGCTAGTTTTTGTTGCAAACACATCTAATTTGCATTACCCTTTTGATGGTACAAAAAATTTCTCCTTGTGATTTTTGAAATTATAACTCTTCTAATCCTCTGCTTCAAATATACTAGTGGCAGTAGTTCTATTGATAAAATTTGTTTTGCTGTAAGAAGTGATCACAGTGGGAGGAAAAGCAAGAATAACAAATGTAGTGATGTCAACCAGGTATTTGTGGCCAATTTCTTACAAAAGAAGTCTTAACAAGGCAGTGGTGCATCTGCCCTTTATTTGCTACAGTAGCATTGCTGGTTCAAGACAAGTGTGCGCTCTACTGTACTTGCATGATCACAGTGGCCAAGACAGTTACCACAATTGTAAAATTAACCATTTGCTTGGATGCTTGCAGGAAAAATTATACATTTATTTATAAAAATTCTGACTTGCTCTCTCCTTTCATGCTGTTGGGTAAAACCCAAAACAAAAAGACATCTGTCCCACATCCAAAATTTAAATTAATGTTTACATTGGGCTAAACACTTTTCAGTGTGTCCCACTTAGTTACATCTTTGAACTCTTTTCAAATGTAAAATAAACCAATATAGCTATTCAGATGCACAGAAGATCCATGGAAAGGAGGGGTGGGACAGGATTGTAAAAAATACATGCATAATTTAAAAAAAGATCTCAAACACTAAATAGCTAATCTTTTTAAGGTAAGCATCATAGGCATGCTATTATCAGTGCTGGACTGATAACATGGGAATGAAAGAGGAAAAAGAAGGCAAAGAGAGTTTCGGAAAAACAGAACAGGATAGTTTAAAAAATACAAGAATTTGAATCTTTGGGACTGGTGACGTCTCTCATAAAACAACATGCACTGTAATTTTTTTTTTGTAATTTGACTTTGCCAGTGTATATCACAGGGATATGATTTAAATTATGCTTATTCTATAGACTCAAGATTTTTATCCAGATTAGAATAAATCCCAAATCCTGTTTATCCAGTCCATGCATAATTATGTGGAACTGTTTTTAACCAAAATACATTATGTAATGGAATATAATCAAAAAGATGTAGAAATGAAGCAGAAGGGAGCAAATGAACAAATAAACAAGGTCTCAGCATATTTCACCTGTGGGTCTTTAAAGCTAATTTTAAGTTTAATCTTTACAAATAAGCATAAATTATTATCTTCTGGTTTTCAATCTAAGGTGTAGAATTTTGTTTAGAAAATCAAGTTTAGTCTTAGTACAGTATTACTCCTGAGATTAAAAGGGTTTCTGTTTAATCTCTCTTTTTTAAAATTTATTTTCCACTTTACCTGGGTTCTTAAATATACTACTGAGGATAACTTACAGCATCTTTTGAAATATATTCTCCAATGTTATTCATATATATATATATATATATATATATGAGTATGTGTGTGTATATGTTGCATGTACATATATATATATATATAAAAGTAAATTATAATGCATTTTATATTTCAAAGGAGAAAGAGGACTACATTTTTGAACTTTTTTCAGCTTTCAGTAATGAAATAAAAAAAATAAGCTATTGGATGAAATTCTGCCTTCAGAATTTGCAAAAAACTCCAAGTAAACATGGGCAGGAGTCAAACACATTTGTATTATTAGTCCTTTGTTCTGTAAATGCAATGATTTCATGCAAAATTAAGTAAAAAACACATGCAAGTCCAACTCATATGCACATGGCTAATAGCCAAGAAAACTTCATTGGTGCGTGTGTTAGCATGCATATATGGTTTGAACCAAGAGCATTCACACAAAGGAAAATGCAGAATGATCAGCAGCATGGCAACTTTGTCAGTGACATTCCTACAGAGCAACTATCTAATGCAAACCAATATGCACATGACCTTTTTTGGGCAGAGAAGCATGACTTGAGTTGTGGGGTAAAACAGTGATTAAAAAACGTGGTTAGATTAGCATTTTTTAATGTCTAATTTTTAGTAACCATTTTGCCCCACATCTGATTCTACTTGGATTATTTTCCTTTGCTATCTACCCCTTCATCATGCAAAAAGTTACAATTAAAATTAGAAAGCACTGAACAAGCTCTAAATCCAACAGATAACATGGATATTCTCCACACTTTATACTGGAATTAAATTTGATATAAATACCTCCTGCTCTTACCAGTGGGTGGTGTTATTCCATGTATTTAGGTGTGAAGCAGACAGGAAAGAGATAAATCTTTCATAAGTACAACGTAAATCACACAATTCTTATATTATCCTTGTACTAAGGGTAATACATTCAAACTCACTTTTAAAGGAAATTAAGTGATTGACATAAAACTTGAGGGATAGAATTGTGAACAGAATAAGGAATAAGATACAACAAAACAAGATACTAAACTTGAGGGTTTTTCCACACTTTATTTAAAACAAATCCTCCATGTTGCCTCACAATCATATTGCAGAATATGGGCTACTTAATCCATTTAATTGTTATTTCACATTAATGACAAATCCGAGACTAATTTCAGTACACCAGTTCCTGAATTATCAGCACCTTTTCACGTGACAACATGCAGGTATAGTTACTATTTCATGTGAAACAGTTGTTTTTAGTACATCCATTAGAGGTTACGAATTATTTAAGGCATACATGATTTTGTAATATCTTCAGAAATAATTCAATGAACTACTTTAGGCTTGGGTTGCACACACCTGCAGCTTAAGGGCCTGGTCCTGCAAAGTGCTGAGTACCCCACAATTCCATTGCCATCAGGAGGAATTAGGGCCATTCAGTGCCACACAGGATGAAGCTATTAATGCTGCCTTCCACTGCAGTAATCCCCAGCAGAGGTTTATACAAGTACCCTTGTCCTGCCCTGGGCGTATTATCCCTCTGGAGGGGACAGTCATGGAAGTGGGAGGTGAAGCCCAATATATTCATTTGCTGTTGTATTTTTAAGATCTGCTTTACTTAATGGTAATCATAAAGTCAAACTGTCAGTGATTCACCTTTATAAAAGATTTTAATCAGGACCATTGTTTCTGCTTACTGCATAAAAGCATAGTACTCTGACAGTCATTCACAAATGTATGTATAGGTACCACATGAAAGCTGTTTAAATGTATGTCAAAACTTTGGAAGTTGATTTCTAGTTAAATTGTTACAAAAGTGTATAGATTTTCTTGTTCTTGACAGGTTTCTGGAGAGCTCTGCAAAGTTTCTAATCTCTAGCTCTGAACAGCTCTGGAAAGCATCCCTATAGAGACAGATTCACAGGTCCTTAAGACACACAATGACCTCAGTGTCTTCAAACTGATGTCGACTTTTCACAAAAAAATGTTTCTGTCACCAGAAAATAAGCCAGAGATATAGATGCTTACTTTTGCTCACTAGCAGATTATTCCTTTTTAGCTAGCCATGTATTTATAGAATGAGAGATTACAGATGCTTTTTGATCAAAGACTGAAAATATGAGTGGTGTGCATTGTCACTTCCTAGAAATGAGTTTCTGTGGATAGCTAAATGGTTAGTAGTACTGTGTTGATTTTCAGCGCAGAATTATGTGGTTGTGAATGCAAATGCATAACTTTTCAGACTATCATGTGATTTCAAATATTTCTCTTTGAAAAGAGCAGCTAAACCTGCCTGCTCCTCTCTTCAACCCATTCCCAATATACCTGTTCTAGATTACATTGAAGGATTTTGAAAAAGGATTGATCTCCACAGGTTTTATAGAATAGTAACTGTAGACATCAACACAGGCACTCTTGTTTGATACTGGAAGTGGAAAATCAGGGCAAAGAACAAACAAAATTCTGGAACAGCTATGTCTGAAATAAGAAACCCTTTTTTTTTTCTCTATTGAAGCTTATAGAAATCACCTGGAGTTCTTAAGCTTTCCTTTACACAGTGAGAATTCAGATTTTTGGTATAGCTGGTGATAAACCAGGCAGTGAAATGTTTGGATACCAAACATGTACTGGCTTAATTGTCAATAATTGCTGTATATCCACCTTCTTAAGCTTGTACTTTTACAGCTTTTAAATACTAAAGACTTACAGTCTCTAATTTCTCATGCATTTATCTATTCCTCAGCATCTCTGCCTGAAAAACAGAAGAACATACCATGTTCATGTCAATGCCATTGGTGTATGTCCACGCATGCTGGAAGTATTCCTCCAGTCGCTGCCGCAGAGGGTTGGGGATCTGATGAAAGCGTATGAACTCCTTCACTCGCAGCATCTGCATGTGATACCGTGCAGTTCCCGAGTAAAGTCTTTGGATTATTGCAGATACGTTCCCAAAAATGCTAGCGTACATTAGTGCTGGATCAAATAGAAACAAAACTTAAGTAAGTCATAGCAATGGGTTTTGCAGATGAGTATGGCTAAGTAAAAGTTAAGAACAAAGAGCAGAGTTAAAAACATATCCATACATTTATAGATTCAGTTTTAAATAAAAAAATTAAACATAATTATGATTATCCAAATATGATGGGCTGTGATTTCCTAAATCCTCTCAAAACTCAGCTTCCTACCTCATACAGGATTTGGTTACAGACACTGATATACAACACAAATCTTCTGGCAGTTTGGATGACAGATTTTGAGTAGTCAAGCAACTTGATTACTTCCTGACACTGAATGAGTCACAACATATTTTTGCATACAACATTCCTTTCCCTAGGAATTTGCCCTTCCGGCTGCATGCCTATAATCTTATTAGCTTAGAATGTTAAGCCATTTGCTCAAACACAGCGGAAAAAAAAGATTAAAATCCATGATAAAATTACTTACAGCCAATCAACATGACACAGATGGAAAAGATTTTCTCTGAGTTGGTGTTTGGAGACACATTTCCAAATCCTACACTTGTCAGACTGCTGAAGGTAAAATAAAGTGCTGTAACATATTTGTCCTTGATGGATGGTCCAGAGCTTGCATCACTCTTATTGTAATGCTTTCCTAGTTGTTCTCCTAAAGAATCCAGCCAGCCGATCTTGTGAGCCAAGTAAGGTCTTTCTACATTTCCAATGGCATACCAAATGCAAGCAAGCCAGTGTGCAATTAGTGCAAATATGCACATGAGGAGCATCAGAACTGCAGCACCGTATTCGGAGTATCTGTCCAATTTCCGTGCTACCCTCACCAAACGCAGCAGTCTTGCTGTCTTCAGAAGGCCTATTAATGTAGTTGTCTGTAAAAATAAGAGAAAAATTTATTTTCTCTGCTAGCAAATGTATTCTCGTGAATAGTTATCATGAATAAACCACTGCAAATTCCATTATTTTGGAGAATCAATGAAATAAGTTGATGAACCCATTTCAACGTAATCCTAAATTTTCTTTTCTTGAAATTATCAATTCTGTTATAAAAATAAGGAAGAAAATAAGAAATGTACATTTAAAATCAAGATATATTGAAGTTGTCAATATCTGCTAAATACTGTTTCATTTTGAATATTTTACTTGATCTGGACACTTCAATCCACCATCATGGACTTGAATGATCCAACAGATTCATGATTTTTTAACATGATAAAGTCTGTAAATTATTGGAACTACTCAAAATTATATGACTGTCCACCCAGGTAATAGGTATTTTTGAACAAAGTTGTGTGACTGTATTTGATCCTAACTTTGATACTCCTTGCAATGCTCTGGCACACATATTGTAGAAGAGAGAATACTAGGGCAGAAATGTCCCAAAGAGTATATCTACAAGATTCTTCCTGACTGTAATGGTAAGAACACTCATACAGGTAAAAGAAGATGAAGCACTGTGAACAGAAAATCATGGAAAAATTACTCCACATGAATCTTTTTGCATCTTGCAGATGTAGCGGCAGGAATCAGTAATAAAAGTACTATACCATTAAAAAAATAAATTGGAGCAGTTTTAAACAGGAACACAATCCAAGATTTTTAGTGCAGACTTGTGCAATTATGCATTGCAGCCCCTTTGAGGCTCTTATCTTTTTAAAGGAATCTAAAGGTTATTAATCTAAGTTTTCAAATTTCAGTTAGTAAATAATTTTCATTCTTGTTAATTCCTTGTAAGAGATGGAAAACAGGGTAAATAGGAATGACTGGATTTTTAAAAAACATCAACTACCTTTCTCCTTGCATTAAGTCTGAACATATATTAAGGTATTCAGTGAATGCCAAGACTAAATACATTTTTAAGAGGTTTTCTCTTACTTTTTAAAAACATGCAGGTATATTACATGACACTTAACTGAAAAAGTTTTCCAAGCCTCACAAACCACTCTGATAGTAGTATTAAAGCTACATTAAAGCTTTCTTGGCACAAGAACTAGGCTAGTTTTATGTTTTATTAAATCCTTGCAATTACCATATTTCTGAGTAAAAACCAAAGTCCTTGGAACAAAACATGAGTCTTTCTTGGCTGCAATTCTCAGCAGAAAAATTAATAAATTGTTCATATTTTTTGAGTAAATGAGCAAGACATTAATGTAGGGCAACACTCCTTGGTTCAGTTTAACATCTCAAATAATAATTTCAGGGTGTATTTCTCATTACCACATGAAGAAGGTAGGTGACCCCAATAGTCTGAAAGACCATGTACCTCAGAACGCTATGCCTCGGCTGAGATTCAGAAGCATGTGAATATCATGATTAGGTAATTTTTTTTGTAAGGTAGATCAGGCTTAAATATTCATGACCCCTTAAGTAAAGCTAAAATTTGTTCCTAGTGTGGTGTTGGAATCATTTTATTACAGCTGTAGTCATATCTCTACGTCATGCAGGAGGCCATATATTCTTACAGTGCCCCTTAAATAGATCAGATGGTAGATTGTGAATCCACATATGTCAACAGTGCTCCACCCCATTCTTAAGATAAAACTTGCTAATATTATTCATCCTCAGTGTCAATCCTATACTTAGATACATCAGTTTGAGCTGCTTCCACAGGAGTATGTGGAAGGTGTATATAACACAAGAAAATTTCATTTCTTCAAGGCTAAAATCAGCATGAATGAGACTAGATACACTTCAAAGCCTCAAGAAACTCATCCTGAGTTTTAATTTTCTTTAACACAGTGGAGAGGCTTAAACACTAAAATATAGCTGGAGGTAGAGGTGAAAATTGTGGTCCACAAGTTTTGATATGCCTTACATGCTGTCCACTTCTTAGCATAGATGTAGCCTCCCCATAGTGACAGTACACCTCCATTGTGTCACTTGGCCAGGGACAGAAGTTCTTGGTTTCAGAACTATGTCTCATGCAATGTAATATTGTTGGTGTGCTGGAATATTTTGATCAGCACAACACAAAGGAGGCAGAGGTTCTACTGTATCGGATACCTTACCCCATCTGATGCCAACAATTAAAGTCTGCAAATAAAGTCTGCAAATAGCAATCGGATAGATGCTGCTCTCTTCTCTGGATTGCTTACTCCCCTGTTTTCATCATACGTATCTGCTGGACTACAAGAGTAGTTGGATAATCGCATCAGAGTATTTTCTTTCTTCCTTTCCTTTCCTTTCCTTTCCTTTCCTTTCCTTTCCTTTCCTTTCCTTTCCTTTCCTTTCCTTTCCTTTCCTTTCCTTTCCTTTCCTTTCCTTTCCTTTCCTTTC
>VZRL01000654.1:1323208-1339602 GCA_013397895.1 Origma solitaria
CCCTTCCCTTTTCTTTTTCTTTTTCTTTTTCTTTTTCTTTTTCTTTTTCTTTTTCTTTTTCTTTTTCTTTTTCTTTTTCTTTTTCTTTTTCTTTCTTTTCCTTTTCCTTTTTCTTTTTCTTTCTTTCTCTTTCTCTTTCTCTTTCCCTTTTCCTTTTCCTTTTCCTTTTCCTTTTCCTTTTCCTTTTCCTTTTCCTTTTCCTTTTCCTTTTCCTTTTCCTTTTTCCTTTTCTTTTTCTTTTCTCCACCACTATAGTATATTCAGTGCAGGCAGTATTCCATTTAGCACTTAGACAATTCAGCACTTTAGCTGCTTATCTAAACTGGAATTCATTAGAACCATAGCACATATTTAAGTACTTTCACGATCTAGAATCTCTACAATACATTGAAGAAGTCTTTCTGAGTTGGTACGATTTATTAAAAAAGATGAAGGTCTTAAATAAATAATCAATTAAATCTATCTATTAAACCTATTTTGCAGCGCTCTTGGTGGGCTCTCACAAGGGCAAAATTAGAGGAGCAGAATCACCTCTCTTGATGTGCTGGCCATTCCTCTTTTGATGCAACCCAGAATGCAGTTGGCATTCTGGGCTGTGAGCACTCACTGTTGGTTCAGGTGCAGCTTTTTTTTCTGTCAGAACCCCCATGCAGGGCTGCTCTCAATGACTTCTTCTCCCACTCTGTGCTCAGGTTGTCCAGACCAAGGTGCAGGACCTTGGACTTGTTGAACCTCAAGAGGTTCTCAAGGGCCCTCTTCTCAAGTTTGTCCAGGTCCCTCTGGATGTCATCCCTTCTGTCTGTTGTGTCAATGGCACCACTCAGCTTGGTGTCACCTGCGAACTTGCTGAGAGTGCCCTTGATCTCACTGACTATGTCATTGATAAAGGTGTTAAAGAGCACCAGCCCTGAGACAGAGCCCTGAGGGACACCACTCATCACCAGCCTCCACCTGGACACAGCCATTGACTACAACTCTCTGCCTGTGTATATCCAGCCAATTCCTTATCCAAATCCTTACAATACTATAAGGTGGTGTTCTTAAATCTGTTTCAATAATTTCCTGTCTCACTCATTTCATGTTAAACCATCATCAGCCTACTATCTTTCTTGCAGCCTGTAAATAAACCAATTGAATATGAGTACTATAGTCTCAAACATAGTTAACTCTTTTCTCTTTCTTGAAAAATTTTCAAGTACATACCAGAATCTGGCCTTTCAATCTATACCCCATTACCGTAACAGTCTCTTGTGAGCCCCTGTGTCACATATTGAAGATCTTTACACTGTATGCATAACAATACTGAAAATGTTAGTATGCACAGCAATTAAACAAAAATATTTTAACTAACCAAAAGTTATTTATTGAGTCATGCTGGTACTTCAACTTCCTTTGATAAAGACTGCCAAAATGGTACTACAAGCAACTGCTTACTCAAGCAGTGCTGGGCTTCCTCTTTGCTTCTTCTTGAAAAACACTTAAGGGAAGAAAAAGTTGATAGTGAATGCTTCTCCAGTAATAGCCAGCCAGCTAAATAACTTCCAGAGTCTCTGGCCTAATACTGGACTGTACTCAGTAGAGTTCCTAATGCACAGACAGACTGAGATGGAGATTTCAGTGTAAAATACCTGAATTCATTGGAATATGTTTTCTAAGCAAATTGCTAATCTGAGCACAGAAAATGATATTATTCTTTTCCTCAGATTTTTCTGAGCTTAGTTTACAAATATGTTTTAATTTGGAAAGGGGAAAATACTGATTCTATCAGTGGAGATGCAATCAGGAGGATGAAGTTTGATCTCCAATGTATAAAAGTGGGATTCTTCTTTTCAGTTTGTTTTTACAGATGCACTGTGCAATGGAATGAAGATGTCAAAACTAAGGGAACAAAAGTACTTTGATTTATACATCTTCATTTTAGCCAAACCCCATCTATTTTCTTTATTTTTTGCTATGACTAGAAGACAAATTCACTCTTACACTTTGTAAGTATGCTGCATATATACATAACGATGATTTATTTTTTATTTTCTAAAGCACATTTTTCCTGTTGATAGGAGTTTTAATTATGTTTTATAAAATAGTTCTGATTACTATTATTTGTACATACAACAAAAGCAAAAGCCTTCATGCTTTTCTGCATATTTCAGCTAAGTGTTCCCTCTCTCCTCAATTAAAACCCCCTATAAATATGAAAATTTTCTTGCTGAAGCTGTTACAATAATTTTTTTTGGGTATATTTTATTGCTGTAGGTTCTAGACGAAAGGAAAGAAATTCTAGTTATCTACATATCAATCTGAATTTTTGCTACTATTTACCTGTTTTTGAAGTGGAAAGTTAATCACTGTATTAAAAGACACATTATTTTAAATGCATACATCTAAAATACCTGGTAATCTTAAGGAGGATTTCACTTGTACATGCACTTCATACATGTGTGCTTTAAGGAGCTGAGCTACTGCAACTATTATTTGTTCAAAGTATAACTCAGACTCATCAGCTGAGCAGAATGATTAAAAATAAACTATCAAAAGAATTGAAAATGAAAAGTCCATCTACTCATTATTTTTATCTTCCCGAGTATCAGGGATGTCACTTAACTTTTACAACACACACACAGACAAAAGAGAGAATTATTTACTACCAAACAAATAATTTTGTGCTGAGTCTGCTTAAGCAGAAAAAAAGAATTTAAAATTACATTATTTCCCTCTTTTAGAAATTGGAAAGTTAATGGTCTAACTCTGTTGCTTTCCTATGGTTGAAAAAGCATGGCTCAAATAGAAGCATTCAGATAGTGCTGTATGTGGTATTTGGACTGTTATCTCCTGCCCCTTCAAGACTCCATTTGGTATCAAGGTGCTTTAAAGCTGGATGAGCATACATGGAGCTCTCTTTAGAGCTTATGTTGTTTAATAAAAAGACTATTCAATACAAATTTCCTAGGGGGTCTTATTTGAAGAATCTCTAGATAACAAAGAAGAGCTATTTCATAAAAAGATAACCCATATGACTGAAAAATTCTATTAAATGAAAAATGCTCCATTCTGACAGTTTTACATTTGCTTCTTCTTGTTAAACTATCAAAAAGGGATCATTGGTGAAACGTTATAGTTAACAATGCAGGAAGAAAAACTGTAGTAAGTAGCAGCTTAGAAAAAGTGATTGACATAATACCATGAATGAGAGAGAGAATCCATGATGGCATGGTGAATGGGACATAACCTTTATAGCATCATTGCTGCTTAGATAAACAAATCAGTTTTTCCAGGTAGTGAAACTGGTCAATTCCTAGATTTTGAAGGAATTTTTGAAATTCCACATTTTTGGATTTGTCTACTCATCTGCAAGGATGCACTCATTTTTTACCGTAAACTGTAACATTATCTGACGTTAAAGTTATCCCTTTAGCATGACTTTAGCACCTGGTACTTTACTCTTAAAAACATCTGTAACAGGGGAGGTGTGGAAGAATGATGTTCAGGGGCAAATCCAAAGAGTACTCCTTCAATGAACTTTGGAATTTGTCCCTGTTGTAATTCTTTATGTTCCACACTTCTAATCACTGAAAATAATTTTTGGCAATGACAAGTGCTCAATGATCAGAAAGAGATGCCTGATCAGGAAGACCATGCCTGAAGGGAAACGCTGTAGTCTGAGTTAGAAGTAATGCTATTATGAAAATGTTTGCCTTTCATGTGTCTATGCTTTCAAAACCACAGAAAAAATATCTGCAGAAAGATTGAGACCTGCCACAGATAATAAATGCAAAAGGTGATCAAATTTTCTCTTAAATCTGAGATTTTTAGTCACCTTCTGAATAAAAAGTTCTCTTCTGATGAGAGAACTATTAATATGTTCCCACTGTCCTTTATATTACTGTCTCTCTTCTTGCTTTCCATAATAAAATGTATTTTTAATGCATGGTTTTATCTCATGTTTCTCTAGACTCCTCATTTACCTTTTGCTTGATTTGCTACCTTTTTAAAAAAAACCCAAACTTCTGCACTCTATGCATCACAGAAAAGTCTAATCCAATTCTCCACTTGTCAGTTCACTTTTCATTTAAAAAATATTATTATTTTAGCTCATCCTAAATTAAATAAAATTGTTTGGAAGGAGGCAGAACTGGGTCAGGAACCCAGAATATAGCATATATTTTATACACCTTCGGGCCATTTTTGGTTGCATATATTGAACAGGTTTTTATGGTATTGTATAGATAGGGTGAGGACATAGATCACGTCCGGCAAGGTTAACCCCAAGTAATCTTTTTTCCCTTCTTTTTAAAGTCCATATTCTTCATAAAATAGACAGCAGCCAAATCTTTTTGATAACTAGTATAGTTTATGGTACAACTAGTCTGTTTTCTGCTAAGTAAACATCTGATCTAAAGATTTTGAACAGAGAAAATTTGTTTTAATGATGCAATGACAACACATCACTTATAGGTATCATGAGTAATTTTTACAAAGTAAGCAGCAAATCAAAACAGCAGTTCTTATATAAAACCATCTGACCAAGTCCTTGATACACAATATATTTATTTTGTTATTTCTAAAGGCAGTATCAAATATGATACAACTGAAAAATATGAGCTGAATCATTCAATGTTTCTCTTGTCAATGAAAGCTAATATTGTATAGTATTCTACAAAAGAAGATTTAATTTTAGTCTAACTTTAAAAGATGGGATGGAAATACTACACCGTCTATTAAATGACAAGCAAAAAATACTTTAGGATACACAGAATACCATTGTGAAGTAATAAATGAAGATTGAAGATTTCTTATTCATTTAAGCTTACCTCTTCAGAGCCAGAGCCAAAAATCAGCAGGTCAAAAGGTATTGCAGCAACCATGTCAATTAGGAACCAGCCTTTGAAGTAGTGAATTGCTATTTTTGCTGGGTCACTTACCACTTCTTCATTCTGGTTTACATATGTTGTTCTGAAGTTTATTAGAATGTCAATGATAAACATAATATCCACAATTAAATCTACAACATTCAGTGGGCTGCAGGAATATCCACACTCTCTCCTCTTCCGGTCCTCACTATCATTCAGAAGGAAGGCAGCAGAGTAAGGGGTGAATATGGCGGTGTATATGACCAGCAACAAAATGAGCCAGTCCCAGACGGCTTTGAAAGGACTATAGTGCAATATAGTAAACTTGTTGATGCGAGGTGTCTGGAGTTTATATTCTGGTAGAACATCAGCCCCTAAGGATAGAACCTAGAATAAGAAATATACCACGTCAATAATCAGACAATGTATCTATGCCAACCAACCTCCAGTAAACATAGCAAATACAGAACAAACTTAAAAAGTACTTAATTGTAGTTTTGAGGATTAGGCTTCAATTACTTGGTGTTTTGGCAAACTAAACTCCTGTGAAATTTGTGGTGTCTGCCAGGTCCAATAAATTCATTGACAATTTTGCACAGTAGGTTGATTCTTGTCGCCTGTAGCAACCATTAAGTGGCATATCTTATATCCATAAAATTGGCATTATTAAGCATGTCATCAAATTCATTTATCCAGCCTGCTCATGACCAGTGAATGACTTTTCTTGTAGTAATGTAATGTTTTTCTCCCAAAGCAAATCTATTATCATTGTCTTATATTCCCTACAATAGAGTCTACTTTCATTAGAAAATGTAGGCAACCAGAAATAAAAAAAAGTTACAGAGAGATCTGTTAGTGTCCTTGACAGCTATCTACACTTTGATTTCTGTTGTTTGAAAAACTCATGCACAGACAAATTTCACTGAGGCTATGGTTCTGTTCAGCTAAAAGTGTGACAAAGAAGGATACCACAAGAGTATTGCTTTTTGCTCCACTTTCCTTTTGTCAATGCCTAAATCTTATTATTCCTTTAAAAGTATGGATTTCTTATCTGCTGATGTTATCTAAGTTGGATTTCAATTTTATTTTGAAGGATTATGTTTGTAAGCACTGCTTAATTTGGCTCTGGAAGCTGAAATGTTTGCTTTGTTGCAAAGAGCAAGTATTGTGTGAGCACCAGATAGAACAAATTTCCTTTGGCTGCTCAGTCAGTCTGACTGAACTCTAACATGAAGGAATGAAACCTTTCAGGATAAGAAGGTAAATTATGTTTTGTCCCTATTCAATGTTTGGGACTGTCAGCAATGATGCTAATTATTGTCTTATGTGCTGCAAATGATCTCCAGATCCTACAGGACTCAGATCACCAATTCATTTTACCTAGATCAGTAAACAAATATCATATGGTGACAACCTTCAGTTATTACCCATTTGGGCAATAGTCATGTTCAAGAAATCTTATACCCCTTTTCCACCAGTTACTTCTGCTCATTTCTTATTCTGCCTCTAATTAAAAAAATTATAATTAGAAAGCGAGTTATTTCAAAAGTTATTAAAATGAATAATTCTACTCAAATGAAATGAAGATTGGAAGGACAAATACCTTGTCAGCAATATTGTCTGCTTTTATTTGCTTTTTTTTTACAATGAGTAGTTTGGGATTTCAGATTTCAGCTTGTTCAAGACTGAGGGCATCTGCGCTCTTCAAACATAACCTTATAAAATTCTAAGGGCCAGCACACTCTTTTCTGTTTTAATTTCCAACAGTAAGTGTTGCATAAACCTCAGATCCTATCCTTAGTAATCTAATTGACACTAATCTTACTCAATCAAGTTCTACTCTGAAAATGTTGTGAGAACACAAGGGTTAATAACCACTAGTCTTTGAATTTGAAGAAAGATGTGCTTAAGCCATTCAAAATATTATATGCTAGCTTCAAGCAGCCCCTAAGTACTGTGCTGAGCTGGTGGCAGAGGCTGTTCATCAATTTTTTGTATTGTAACTAAGACTTGCACTTAACTAATGGTGCTGGCTATTTTTTTAATGCATTAAACACATTAACTGATGGCAAGCTGAAGCATTGCTTAGTCTCTTAAGCAGTCTTAATATTTTCAGACCCCCACCTGATGAGCTGACAAGAATGCCTTCCTAGTATTTGGGAACAGTGAGTATATGTGCCAAGGGAACTGCTATTTATAAAATTTGTATCACTGTTCTCCTGCTGGATTTTCAGACAATGAAGGAAATGGATTAGACAGCAAGGACAACAAAGCCTGCTTCACATGTTTCTTTCTGTTGCTTGAATATTCCAGACACCGTGCTTCTTTTCAGGTTAACGAATGATGTAAATTGCACTTATTCCCCTGAAATCTGACTCCTAGCCTAATTTTAGTTGCATTTTTTTCCTAAATTGGTTTAAACTAAGCAAGGAAAAACTGGAGTTAAAAAATCCAAACAATTGGACAAAATGAGGGAACATCAGTACAAAAGTAATCATAGTAGAAATGGGTCCAACTTCTTTTGGTGTTAGTTTCTTAGACATACCACACAGGAGATGCTGAACTGATGGTTGTGTTTCATTTTCATGATGTTATATAGACCTGTAGATTTCTGCATTCCTTACTCCCATACAATAAGAAGTGAAAACAAATGCTCATGTAACTATTTTGTTCATTGTATCTTGAGAAAGAAGATGTGACTTCATTTCTCAAATAAAAAAATCACAGTTGCACATACATAAAAAAAAGAGAAAACACATTATTTAATTTTATGTTGGCAGTTTCAATAAAGACTGATTGAACATGAGGGGAATTTGTCCTCTTACTGTTGTGTAACATTCTTGCAAAGCTTGGGTACAGATGTTCAACAATTTTGGCCATCTTGGCTAGACAGAAGATTTCAGTCTACTTAGAAGTCCACTCAGAAGACCTTTAATATTTCCACTTTCTTAAATTAGATGTTGTCAAAAGAAAACTTAACTTATCTCTTCTGGACTGTGAAACTCATACTTTGGATTATAAAAGAGGTAGCTTAGGGAATGAAACATTTTTAAGAGTAAGAAGTGTGACTGGGACAAGACTGAAGTATTGCAGTGTAAAAAGATCTTTAAACCTTGGGACATGACATGACGAAAAAGCCAAACTTCCTTTCATCTTATTACAAAGAAGACTATAGTGCTAAGCAGCAAAAGTCATACTAGTTGCATTTTGTTTCTCTTAAGAAAAATCAGGGGTATTCAAGCTTGATGAAATACCACCTCACACTGGTTTTCCTGGGGAAAGCAGGAATGTATTTACTACTGGTGTTCTCTACAAGTACTATTAGGTGATAAGATTTAATGTATTTAAAATGAGAACATTTCAATGTTAAATAAACTGTACTATATTTTGCCTTTGAGTAAAGAACTCTGATATAAAATTCAGCTTTTCTGTGTTCCTGTTTATCTCATTCAAAGCACTGCTGCAAGTTAGAAGACTTCATTCAAACACATTTTTGATTCTGAGAACCTTGCTTGAGGTGTTTCACAAAGATAGGGCTGATGAACACGTTCTATTCTTTTTAGGTCCATGCACTCTCTTCCTAAGATCACAAGTTCAAGGTGGTGTTATTATAGAAGGGCTGCAATCAGACACCCAGAAAAACATGGAGTGAGATCAAAGTAACTGTTATAAATTCACACAGTTTTAGATTTTTCTGTCTGAACTGTTGGGTAGCTTCAGTTTCTCAAAGATAAAAGTAGTTCACTGAAATTGAAAGCAAATATATTTAAGGAAAATGAAACTTTGTTATTGGCTGCTGTTCTGTTAAGGAAGAGGAGAAAGGAAGCATGTGTATCAGAGGTATACCAGAGGGACTATCAGGTGACAGTTAAGTAAAAGAAAAAAGATTCAGTAAGCCTTATCACTTTACACTGGGTTACACTGTTTATGGTGCAGTCTTTTTTGGGACAGTTCTAACATCTCTCCCCTCGAGAAAACCTGCTTGGTACCAGGTATGATTTCTGCCCTGTTTTGTGTTTAAAAGACCTTGTTTTGCATAGTGTTTTTTGGTGAAGTTTCAAAGAGGCAAACTGGGTTGAAGTGCTTTGCAGTAGATTGGCCATATGCTTCACTGGGTAACTGGATTGTGTAGGGGACTCTTGCTATATGCTCTGCCACATCACATGCAGCAACAGTGTTTGACCCTTCTTCCCTGTACAGGTTCTTTTATAAAATAGAATATGTAGGCAAAATGTTAGACAAGATGTTTGATGATCTGGGAATTTTACTCTGATATCTGTTATTGAGTTCTCAGGGATCCTAGGCAAACTGTTGTTCAACCTCTCTACTTTCTCTCAAGTAGAGAGAATAATATTTACCTACTAAACTGAAAGTATCCTAAAGGAGAATGAGTAGAAAATATTAACAAAAGCTGTTTTGTAACAGCAATGGGTTACCATAATCCTTAGTTCTCTAAATTTAGTGGATTCTTTTTATTTTTTGAAATTAATTCACACAAATATTTGTTCTCTTCTCTTGCACCAAAAGAAGTGTGACCAGCAGGTTGTGGGAGGTGATTTTTCCCCTCTACTCCATGCTCGTGAGACCCAGTCTGGAGTGCTGCATCCAGCTGCGGGGTGCCCTGCATGAGATTGGCATGGTCCTATTGGAGCAAGTCCAGAGAAGGCCACAAAGATGAGCAGGGGTCTGGAGGACCTCTCTTATGAAGCCTGCTGAGTTAGGGTTATTCAGCCTGAAGAAAAGAAGGCTGTAAGAAGACCTTTTAGCACCTGCCCATATTTAAAAAGGGCCTGCAAGAAGTCAGAGGCTTTTTGCAAGAAGATGGGGGGAATGGTTTTAAAGTGACAGAAGGCAGGTTTAGATTAGAGGTTAGGAAGAAATTCTTTAGTGTGAGGGTGGTGAGTCTCTGTGACAGGCTGCTCAGAGAAGTTGTGGATGCCTCATCCGTGCGAGCATGCAAGGCCAGGCTGGATGAGGCCTGAGCAGCCTGAACTAGTGGAAGGTTGCCCTGTCGGTGGCAAGGAGATAGGAACGAGATTAAGGTGTCCTCCAACCCAAACCATTCCATCATTCTATGATTCTACTATTCAAACTGTACAGTGTCAAAAGATGCTGAGAGACTCGTACTGTTATCACATGTATATTCATAAATTTGTTCTGAGGCATTTCCAATCTAAATTTATTAAAGAATGCAAATGCACACAGTAAAAACCAAAGACTTAGAAACAAAGAAGTATGATAGTATATTAATAAACCATAGTAGAAATAATAAATTATTAATACCACCACAAATTTTTAAAAAAATATTTCTGTCAAACCACTGCATGGATTAACAGTATGGGGTTTCCTAGTTATTCTACCACTTCATGAGAACAAACATAGGGTAGGGTTACTGTATGCTGGACCAAGGCTCTTCATGTGACTGCAGAGCTATGTAAAGCACATAAACATGGAAAACATCCAGAAAGCATGCCTGATGCTTTCAAGAAGCACTGAACTCATCCTAGGAACATATTGCAATTGCACAGACCAAATGCAATATGCACATTATTCAGAAAATACTGGACCTTTTTCACTTCTGCTAAGAAGTTGCAGTATTTTTGTGCCGTGTATTTCCAAACAAACAGTGGATAGATGACTAATGTACACTCACAAGAAGAATTTGTAACATATTGACAATCTAGGTAACACCTTTCATCTCAGTACTACACATTTAGAAAATTTGAACAAAAGGCAATGTTTACAGGTGACAAAATACCAAAAGAGGTATAAGGGCTTGAGGGAAACCCAACAGTTTTAAGGTAGGTGGACACAAATATCTGTGTGAAAAGCAGATGTGGAAGTTTGATGGTTGCACACTTTAATAAATTAGATGGTACTTCGCTATGTCTCATGTCCAAGTGTGCCTCATATGAGCTGTATGTATATTTAAATGATGTAGTTATATTCAGTACTAAATACTGTTTTGTCACTGCTGCTTTTGCAACAGATGAATTAAAGTAAATCTTGTACTAACAAGGTCAGCTACTGTATAGCACCTCTCACGTTAAGAGAATTTCATAAACATTTAATAAAGTTCAAACTATAAATATAGTCCCAAATTAATTTGGGGACTTTAAAATAAACATGTATCTCACCCATAAAACATCTTGCGCAAAATTATGGAAGATGGTACCAGTTCAAATACAATGTTGAAATATTTATTTCTAGGAAATACTATATGACATGAAGAAATATTATTTTGCCAATGTGTTGCTGGACTCACTCCAGCAGTAGTCCAACGCTAGGCGCACGGCCCTGAGAGATGAATGGATGATCACTCCTGCATCCTTAAGACAGGAATGCTGTAGCAAATCTAGAAACGTATCAGGTCCCTGTATGCTGAGAGACTTGAATATCTATTATAAATAGTGATTGAAGAAACTCATTGTATAAATCATATTTACACCAAAATATGAAAACTACATTAAAATGTAAAGAAGAAATTGAACCAGGATGATTGTAAACATTGTAGCCAGTGGGAAAAAAGAGAAGGAATTTGGAAGAATACTAGTGTCTTCAGATCTAATCCAAATACACAACACAATCTCTTCCTTTTAATAAGTAGTTTTGAACTAATTTTGAGATTTTTTTCAACAAGGCTAATAACAGTATTGGACAGGAAAAACTTGGAAAGGAAAAGAAATGAGAAACATGAATGAGACACATAAGCTAAAGCCATATTCTTGTAATTGACTGTTTTTGTTGTGACCTTAAATCTGAATGATAGTGCACTCCAAAAATGAGGCAGTATTACTTCAGCTTTAAAATGATTTTAATAGATTTTATGGACCTATCTTGTCTTGATGTAACCTCTCCTGGCTCTCTTATCCCCTGTGTATTAGTTCTATTGAAGCTGCCAAGCCATAACTAGCAAGTACATCTCTTTCCTTTTCCTCTCTATTCATACCATTGCCATGAGATATCTACAGACTGGACTTCCTAAGGAGATTTCTGAATCTAAACCCAACTAAAAATAAATATTACACGAGTATTAATGAACAAATGGAATTTAAATTAACATTGGCTCTCTGATAGCAGGCATTCCCCGATTCCCCAAAAGACTATAATGGACTTTGGTATTTCAGTGATCTTGATGATCGTCTTTCTTATGCAGACATGAACAAGTAAGAAGGTTACACCAGTACTGAAAGAAAGCCAAAGTGCTCTTGATTTAGTGCACCCTCCAAACACAGCATTATATACTGCTTTCATGTATCAGCATTAAAAGGCACTTTTACATGTGAAAGATATTTTGACATGTCTTTCAAAGGACAGCTATTGAAGAACATCTCCTGAAATATTAATGGTGGGGAATGTTGATAATACTTGTCTTCTTGTCTTACTCCTTTATCTTTATTAAAGGCTTTAAAATTATGTAGTATGCCTATTTGTGTATAATGCTGAATGCTAAAGCATTCTCTGTGAGACAGTTTGAAGTAAAATAATGAGGCCTCATATCGTTTTGTTGGTTTTCTTTTTTTTTTGCTATGTCCACATATTCTCCAGGTGTAATTTTAGGTAGATGTTGAAACAAAGCTTTTGTTATTAGTGGTGGAACCTGAAAACTTACAGCTTATCTGAGTGTATTTTAATTTTTTTTTGTTCCAGATGTCCATCTGTCACTACATGAAGCTTGTTTGAGAGCAATGGGACTTCCTGGGAGTGCTAAGTGCCTTACTGAAGCAATGAAGCGCCAAACTTCCATAAAGTTATCAAATAATTACATAAATCTTATTCAGCTAAACATATTTAAATAAAGAAAAATCCCAAATCTCCAAATCTTGAAGAAAGTCCTGCATATCCTGTGATTAAAGCAGTAAAACAACCTTTTTTTCCTATTTGTTAAGTAAAATTATTTAGGTTTCAGGGAAATAATATTTATTGGATGTTACCATCAAACAAAACTGTTTCACCAAACATGAATATATGCAATCATTTAGAACACTTACTATCTCTAACCTATAATTTATTTTTATTAAGCTAGATATTATAAGAGAGAAGGTATTTTTATAGTTTATTTTCCATGAAAATATTAAGAAAACGTTCATAATCTTAAACCTCAGGAACCTTTTCCTCACAGTCAGTATATAATTGCTTTGATATTAGTGGGTAATGTGTTGTCAGAGCAACACTTTGAAGCACATAGATTTACTGAGAGTGCTTTACTGATGTTTAAATCTTAAATTAGTGATATACAGATTATTAAAGAAGATATTTAAAACTGACTTTTTAAAGTAAAAGTTAATCACAGAATACATATGAAAAGCTCTGTAATCCTCCTCTTTAAAATTCACTATATTATTTCAGAAGACAGCAAGTGCTATCCTTCAACATTCTAGCAAGTTTGTGAGTTATTCTTTGCTCTTCTGGCAACACTAAGCTGCTGACAAGCATTTATACGCCTGAAAACAAAACATAAAGGGTCAAATTTGTTATAAGGGCTTAAATAATTGTTTAGTTTTTATTCATCATAAAGATATTTTCTATCATCTGTTCATGGCATGAGAACAAAAAATCAAACTTTGTGCTTGTTGATGTTATCTTCCTTACAATATTTACAAAAAACATATTTTTCATTATTATCCATTTAGACTGGTTTGCTGCTGTCAAGTACTATGATGCAGATAAAGAAAAGCATAAAAGCTATAAGAATTTCTGAAGTGCATGGAGCAAAAATGAAGCAGCTACATTTACAGTTTGGTTCTATGATTACAGTACTTACTACATAACTGTCAGGAGTACAGAAGAAAGGGAGAAAAGATCTTTATGCATATATTCATATTTAAGTTTAACTTTCAGTTTCATGGTAAATATTTTTTTTTCCATAATATGCAAAATATGCAAACTTTATTTTCTAGAAAATCTGCATTTTGTAATTAGACCCCACAGTGTTTAAAAATGTATGAACTGCAATTGAAACTGCTCTGGTAGGGAGAAAAGCTTGCTTTAGAAATTACCATCTTCCCTGTGGCTCTCCTTGTTTGGGCCTATTGAGCATGTCCCAACCTTGTTTACTTAAAGGAGACATTTAGTCTTAGCATTCTGCCCAGGTTGCTCAGGTTCCTCTCTCAACTCCACTTTTAGGAAAGTTCAGTGCATTACCCAAACTTCTATAAAATTTGGTCATCAATATTTTAACCAAAAAGCCATTTGGCAAGGATACATGGAACACACTGCATACATACATGCAGACAATCTGATAATACAAATTACATTTCATTAGTAAAACCAACCTCTAAAAGCATGATCCAGATTTCTAGGATCAATTTATGCTGGTTAAGCAAAGAAAAAGGGTGGATTGGTGACCACGGAGAACTGAGCAGACAAACTTGCCTTTGCTCAGCTAGTAGCTGGATCTTACATTAGACACTTTTCTTTTTTTACAATGCAAAAACATATTTTGGTTTTGGGGAATTGTGGCAAGACATGGTGTGACCTTCATGATGATTCCTAACTAACAGCTCTAAAAAAAAATAGCACAGAAAAAGTGAGACAAAAGTAAATCCTTGAGAAGCTCTGCCTTGCCCTTGTTATGCTAAATGAAGCTCATGTTTAGGAGAGAGCAGGACATTTTTTAAATGGATTTAACTAGTGTCCTGGTTCTGGCTAGGAGAGAGTTAATTTTCTTCTTAGTAACTGACACAGTGCTCTGCTTTGGATTAGTATGGGAATAATGTTGACAACACACTGATGTATTGGTTGCTAAGTGATGTTTACCCTAAGTCCTGGACTTTTCAGTTTCCCAGGCTCTGTCAATGAGCAGGTGCACAAAAAGCTGGGAGGAAGCATGGCCAGGACAGCTGACAAGATCCAGCCAAAGGAATAGTCCAGAGCACAGAACATCATGCCCAGACTATAAACTCAGCAGGGTTACCAGGAAGAGACTGATCATGGTTTGGGAATGGGCTTGGCATCAGTCAGTAGGCAGTGAGCAATAGTATTGCATCGCTTGTTTTTCTTGGGTCTTCTTTCTTTGTGTCTCTGTGCCTCCCTTTCTCTCTTCCTCCCTCCTCCTGTTTACAATTGCTATTAGTGTGGTAGCACTCCTGATTCTCCCCTCGGTCCCACGGAGGGGGCAGGAAGAACCTGAGCTGCTGCTGTATGAAACTTACTTGCCAGCTGGGGTTAAACTGTGACAACCAGGGAGATATGGGAATATTTTGTTATTTCTGCAGGCATTGAAAACTCAATCCAGGGGAAAAAGCACCTATAATAGAAGCCTGCAAGCCTTAATGTACATTGTTTTCTAGATATATTGACTAATTCATCACACTGCAAATTGCAGGTTCCTTTGCTTCCTGGATATTGTAGGTGTAAAGAAGTGAGAAAACAGCACAATATATCTGGAAATTACTATCCTAGAAAAAACTTGGTTTTTAATTTTTTTTTTTAAACCTGAAAGGAGGCTACAGTCTGCATCCTATCCTAACAAAATTTGTCAAAATAAATTAGCTGGCCTCTAACAAGTTCTGCAGAATACCCACGAGCCATGGGCTCAGATTTTTGCTCAATTCCAAACCCAGCAACTAACAGCATTAGAGACTAAGCTGCAGCAAAGGGTGTTATACTGCTTTGATTATAGTCTCCCATTTGTAACTCACCTACAAACCCAGTGAAACTGAATTTCTTTGAACATAAAAAATTGGTACAGATGTGAACCCATATCATTCAGAAGTTCTTTTGCTTCAAAAGAAAGTAGGTTTCTTCATAATTAATAAAATTCATATAGAAAGTAGAACATTTTCAAAGGAGATTGATACTTAGATTAGAAAAAAAATGCAAAGCTGTGAAATGAAGAACTTTTCTTCCCATTTAATAAGTGTTTCTCATTTATCAGTAATAGTACACTCGACAGCCTGTCCGAAGCTGAACATACCATCTCATGCCAGCTTCCAAGATATTAAATGAGTAGTTACTGCAATTTCTTTATTTAAAAAGATGCAGCCTTAATGTAAAATTGTCAATCCTTTGAAAAAAAAAAAAGAACTTTTTATGCTTGAAAATAGACATAACGTACCTTAAAGACAGTTTCACCATATGCTACAATGCAAGATTTGTTCAACTGTCAAATAAAACCAGACTTACCTAAGATAAATTGAATTTCAAGAAGAAGAAAGTCTGAGTTTTCTCGGTATTATAATATCAACTAAATATTCATACAATTTTGGTACTTTATTTCACATAGATTTTTAGTTTGTAGTATATTTTTACACTTTAGATGGCCTGAACTAGGCACTTTTAATAAATACTTCCTAGAGTTTTATGCAGCGCTATGATCATTAATTTTATGTTCAGTAACACCAATACCACCCATAAAGCTCAATAAATGCTTCGAAAATACGTTTCCATATTCATTAGCTATAAATATTTATTAAATATCTATTTGATAAACATAATATTTGGAATTCAATGAACCTTTGATTTTTGCTCCGTACATCTGGTCCTGATTTTTCCCTTACTGTGATTTTATTGATAATTCAATAAAATTTAAGGAGTGTTCCTCCT
>VZRL01000654.1:1339660-1369803 GCA_013397895.1 Origma solitaria
AAAGCATTAACTCTGAACTATTCTGGGTTTGCCCTTCTCTATTGATCCTGTTACCAGTTACAAGCTGAAAGCATCAACCAAGTTCTAACACATGACAGGTAATAAATGAGAAAAATTACCTTCTCATTCGGCTTATTAATTTTGAGGACATTCAGAATTCATCAAACAACATACTATGCTGACTGGGGTTAATGGTCTTTGCTTTTCCTTACTACTTTTATTACTTTGAAATAAATGCTAAACCCTATCAAACCCTAACCAGAAAATATTTTCCTCAGCCTCCACCGCATCAAAAACAACTAATCCACGTTTTGTCCTCCCCCCGCCCAAGCCAAAAGAATAATAACCTGGCTGCTGTTTCTCCTTAATGTGCTTAAGGACCTCATTTATTATCAGTGTTAGAACATAACTGCTTTATAATAATCATCATCATACTACCTGCAAATTGCAGGAACTTCTGCTCTTTAAAATTTAGTTTATTCATCAATTTATCTCATTAGTGATGTGTGGAAGAGTACAAATTCCCTTGAAAAAAATTCATTGCTCAAAATACCCATCAGTTTTTCAGTTTGTGTATTATTAGCTGATATTACATTAAGAGAGAAAAGAATTTAAATTGTTAGCTGAGCATACCTGCCCTTTTTTTCTGATGAAAATTATTCTGGATAGTTGTGAATATGTAATTTCAGGTAATAGCTAAATGTTGCCTGTACAGGTTATGGCATTTTGTGGCTAGATCCAACATTGGTCCTACAGTATGTACATGTGAGGTGCCTGGCACTGGAGCAGAGCTCAGAATCCAGACCACTTGAGGGTAAGGGCACTTAGAGAGGGAGGGAGTCCTGAGTCTGAGTCCGTGGTGCCCAGGGTTATTTTTGTGGATTTTTTAACAGATGGTCATTTATGTAAGATGAGTAACAGTCAGAATACCCTGGAACTACAACCCAGGACTGCCTCTTTCTAAGAGATTGTCCTGAATGTTAGCCACACCAGTGGTGTTCTTGAAAAATAGCAGCTCTTTGTGACCCATGAGATCCACAGCATTCTGCCCTCTTCCCTTCCTCCTTCCACATGTCAGCTGCTATTGCTGTCTGTCTCTGGGAAAATACATACTTATGCTATCCTAAACATAGAAACTGTGTCCCGAGTTAACATGGTAACCCACCGGACTCAGATCTAACTTTGCAGTTGTGCTGTTTTGTGTAGGAGGTTGGGTTAAATGGCCTCTAGAGGTCTCTTCCACACTACATTTTTGTATGGTTCTAAGGTTACGTGAAAGAGGGACTGTGACTTCTTTCATGGCTGTTTTAAGGCAACTAGAACTGCATGTGTGAAAGCTATTATTTCAGACTGTGCATGCCGAATGCATCAGAGGATTCTCACAGTTCTCTGGATCATAGTGAGGCTTGACTTCTTGCAGTTCGTGGTGAGACTGTTCTGGTGGGTGTCAAAACTGTTGGTTTCAGCAGAGTAACCTACCAAGTATAGAAATTTCCAAGGTCAATCCACCATGAAGTGGGAGTTTGGATGTTTATAGCTCTATACCAGAGAAATGAGGCTTGCCTAAATGCTGCCAGCACCTCGGTTTCAATTAGCTTTACTTGCTTTGTAGAGTATTAGTTCTTATACCCAATTCATTATTTTCAGAACAAATTACAAATAAAGTCTGAAAGCCTATTTTCTCCCACTTATTAGCATCGGAAGAGGAATGTTGCTTTGGCAAATGATCTAATATTTACAAAGGTCTTATGTTCCATTCCATGACACCATCAAGGCAGTAAAAACAAAGAGATCACACAAAACATTGATTACTCAAAAGTGTAATTCATAGAATGGTGGATACTTTTTCCCAACTCAGCAAAATCAGGTAAATCCCTTTTTCAGAAGAGTAGATCTTGGGGGAAGGACATGGACTAATTAAGGATGCATCCAGGTTACATGCTGCTAAGCAGCTGGGCTATCCGACTGCTCCATTTCTACCATATGTTGTGAAATCTTCTCAAAACACTGCAGTAGTTCAGATGCCTGAGCCTATTCAGCTGTCACAAAGAGGCTCTACTGTAAGAAAGGAATATTTTATCTTTCACAATTGTTGTGAATCTTATTTTTATTACTTGGTGCAACAGCAAATAATTTTAATGAAAGTACTATGTTTTCTTCTGAAACTGATCAAAACAGTGGACTTTATTTTCTGTGACCATGCACTTGGAACAGCTATTTGCTCTGGTGAAAATGATACCATTTTCCAGTTGTAGTGACACCTTTGCACAGGTTTAAATGGCCATGCTGGATATTTTTATTAGTTTTCACCATGGTTTCTTTGCTTTTCTTTGTTTCACAGAGTCATCACACCTTCTAAATGACAATGAAATTGCACATATTTATACTATTTCTATAACTACATCTATAGTAATTGCAAAGTCTAATTATATAATGACAATAAAGGATGAAATTTTATTGCAAGAGGAGGCTGTGTATTATTATAAAGAAAGGGAATGATTCCTGTATAAGCTATGTCAATTAACAAATAATAGGAAAAAGAATATTTTCACTTCAGAGTAAATTTAAACTTTCCATACATTAACCAGGAAATGTTGGCTCTGCTTACCCCCTAATTTCATTATTATATGTATGTCTTGCTGTGTAATTGGAAGGCATCAAAATCGTTTCCCTCTAATTCAGAATTTTTGGCTTTATGCGGAATGCAAAATGAGCAGCCTTGAAATGTTGTGTGTATGTGAGTTATTGCAGGATGTAAACAGCACAGTGTGTCAGCTGAATCAGACTGCTGAAAATGTATAGATCGATAATTTGGTTTATTTTTAGGTCTTATATTGCCCCTCTCTGTCCTAGATGCTGGTACTCTTCTTTTAGGCTGAAACCCTGAAGGTCAGTTTGAAGTCATGATCATATAATAGTTCTTTTTATATCAACAGCTTTATTGGCCTTGGGAGGATATTGTTACTTATTTCTTAATCTTTTGGGGAACTAAATAGAGTCTGGCCAGATTACAAAAACATGCAGTGAAACTACAAGGTCTATCACTTCACACATGACCCCCCCTCTTTCACTGGCAGCTCTATTTTCAGAAGATTTGTGGGTGTTCAGCATGTCTGCAAATCAGATCACAATATTCTGTGTAGCCTGTCAAGATATATATTTATGATTTCATCGGCCATATGACCAGTTTGGGTATATATGTTTCCTACAGGTGGGTGGATAATGAAACTGTTTTGAAAAGTATTATTATAAGAAGTTTAAAGTTCATAGAGTTTTACCTTCCTACAAGTCATGTATTAAGACAAATCATGAACAACAGATACATATTGAGTCTTTCAACCATGTGCTATAACCCTTCAGACTGATGAATTTCAAAGAGATAAATAAGGTCTGAACACTAGTGATCAAAAGCAATGAAAGAGTTTTTCTTAAACAACACAGACACCAGTAAATTACACTTCTATTAACTGCAACAGTTATTTGTCAAGAGTATTAAGTTACGGGCATTCAGGAATTCTCTCTTTTCTTTAAAAATAAGCACAGATATTGATTATTCTAGTCTTCATGAGTCTGTTTACAACAGAGCTCACAACTTCGTAGCTATGCATCAGTGGAAACTGGATGTGTAACAAGCTTTACAATGAATCAGTATTCACACAAAAAATAAAATCAGTTCCTGTTGTGTCTTTGCACATTGCAGTTTTAAGGCCAAAAGTTCTGTTTATGAATTCATAAGAAATGTTAAGGGACAGATGTCAGACTTTTGCCCTACTGCCTTCTTTAATAAACATAATATTTTTTGTCCCTCTGGGAAGACTTGTCTCTTTCTAACAATCAGTGTTGGGACCCCAACTGAACCTGTCAGTGCAAAAGAGTGCAGAAATTGCACTGTCCCCCTGATCAGACTGTAAAAAAAAAAAAAAAGGAAAAAAGTAAGTTGAGACTCTTCTAGAAGAGAGTGACATTAACAACTCTGGAAATTATAACGAAAAACATTTTTAAAAACAACTTTTACTAAAGTGGAATGTAAATGTAAATTTAGTTTAGTGACAAATATCTGCACTGGAATATAACAATGCCAATTTATCAATCAGGGCTATCTGGCAGCTACTACTGGGCTAATTCTCTGAGCAAAAGTCAATGTTATGCAGAAACAAGCATCCAGAAGATGTTATGCTACTTGGCATTACACAAGGAGTTATGATCAGTGAAGCCCCAGGTGAAAATCCAGGCAAAGCAATCAGAGAATCTACTTATTCAGGACAATCACATGTGCAACACTTCACCATAAGCTATATCTTAAGGCAATTTTCATCTCTATCTGATGTCCTGAACACTCCTGTTAAGCAGTAAGAGTATTGGAAGCTTCCTTGCAGTAGAATTTATAATCCAGATTTTTCACTCACAGTATAAACCACCACCCCACAGCATCTTCTGTTTCTTCTGAAATTATTTTCTAAACTTCATTCTACTTTCTATTTCAAATTTATTCCAATAAAATATTTCTGCTAAAGTATCTCACTCCTCAAACATTTTCTCAAAGTGCATCACTTCCTGTAAACACAGTGGCCATGACTTTTTAATTTACTTTATTCATTGTACTTTACACTCTGAAGGCAGCTATGTGCTATCCCTTCCTTTTTCACTGTCTTCAAGACCTGAATTACCTCTCCAGCTTGTGGATATTAAAGAAGTTATGCAGCTGTTACCTTTGGAAAGAACTGGTTGCATTCTGTGATGCTGATATTTGGTTTGATATTACTGATGCATGAGAGAGAATCCAGAATGCAGTGATCCAACAGGGAAGCTCATTGATACCTTACTGTGGTGCATAACAGAGTCCATGCCTCTACATTTTGAGTTGCACAGTGAGAAGCCACAGTAGTGGAATTGTCAGGGTATAACAGCAGGATCAAATTTCTCACCAAGACTGAGGAAAGGGAGAGAGATAGACAATAAGGACTACAAAAGGAAAGATGGATGGATGGGTGTTTGAATGATACAAACATTCTGGAAGAATGTGTCTGGAAGAAGCCTTCCATGTCATCAAGTCCTGCAATCCCAGAAAACATGGTGTATTATGTATCCTTTCACTACATTTCTCAGGCTCTTTCTAGCAATACTTAGAATTCCTGCCCTAACTTCTTTTATTAGAAGACTATCTCAGAATGTCACAATTCTGATTAAGGGTGACCTTTAAACTTACATGGCCATTTTATACTCAATTGCTCTTTTACTGATATTGCCCCACAGATTAAATAGGTCATATTGCCCTCTGTGTATTTTTGATGCTCTTTCACAGATTTACTTATCAGAGACTGTGCCAACATGAGCATATCCTAACTACCTCATCTATAATTTCCACCATATTCTGTTCTCAACTCTGTGCTCAAACCTACCAAACCCACTTTTGCACTATTCTGCAGATATGTAATGGATCTATGGCCTAGGAAAAAGTTTACAAAGAAATTTATAGCTGGACATGCAGTGGAACCTTCAAAGAGCTGACTCTTATGAAACATACTGAAATCACTGGGAACAGAAACATAAACAGGACTAAAACCAGCCACTTTAATCGTCTGTCTATTTCTAATCTAATTCATGAATCACTAGTTAATTAGATCCTTGACCATTGTAATATTATAGACCTACATTTATTTATACCTCCTAGGACTTTTTCCCTATACCTAATTCTAGAGTTTAGGATGCAGCAGCAACTAAAAACATTGATAAGTGAATGCAATAAGAGAAAGCACAGCAGCTGCAGGGAATTATTTCCAATTATAATGAATGATAGGGCATCAAAGTTTGCTACGCAAATTGTGCTCTGCACAGTGGTTGAGATCGTTCTAGAAAAGGACATAAACCAATGTCAAATTAAATTGGAAGGCTTTTGTGAAGTGTAAAGATTTTATGGAGCATTTCAAATTTGATTTTGAATCTAGTTGGTATCAATTTTCCTGGAAAGATTAGCTGATCCACGCCATTTCCATTGGACTTTTCATAAAATCTAAACTATTCAGAGAACAAACATAGATTTTTAAAAAAATTCCTGCCCCCTTTCCACCCCCAGCAGTGTCACTAGTACATAGCAACTCAGCACTCTGGCACTAATTAGCTAGGCAGAATTTAAAAAAACCAAAAACAAAGGAAAAAAAAAAGCCCAAAAACCTACCTTGCCTCATACTTATATAACTTATAAAAATTAGTCTTTTTTATATAACTTGACTTTCTACGATATTATCTATGAAAAGATTTCTATGTATAGCCACTATGAATAATTTAAAACATATCAAAATGGATCCAGAAGAGATTATATCTTTCAAAACTGACCAGAGAAGAAAGGACAATGGTTGCAGATTCAAGTTAGTTATTAAAGACAAAATATATGAAAGATAAAAATCCAATTACTTTTTAGGCACTAACTGATCTCAAAATAGAACTGATAGAACTTTTATCTCTATTTCTCTAGGAGGATGTACAATACATTCATTTTTATATCTGTCAAAGGAGCAAGATCGTGGACAATATCTGGCATAGTACCAATGTAGAGAAGCTGCAGTCTGGCCTATAGAAGGCAGGTCAGCACTTGGGGACATGGCTTAGTCGTGGACTTGTCAGAGCTGGGTTAATGGTTGGACTTGATGATCTTTAAGGTCCTTTCCAACCCAAACAATTCTATCATTCTATGATTCTAAGTCAAAAGCCGCTCTTGGCAAGATCTTCCTTACAGAATATTTATCTGCATTCTACTACAAAGCACTTCTTACCCCTTTCAGTCTGTCAGTGAATGGCGTTTAAGGGCCAACCCTCTGTTTACTAACCCTATAAAAGTTACTTGGGATACTGTCATCACTTGATTTTTTTTTTTCAATATGTTCCACATTGGCAGCCTGTCCTAGTCACTCCATATGAGACTACAACACAAATGTAGTAATACTGAAAAGAGCTGAAAAGTTCAGTTGACATCAGAGGGCACTGCATCTGTCTTAGAGTGAAGAAATATGCTGTCTTGAATTATGTTCAGTTTTGTTTAAATTATATGCCTCCTTCACAAGATATATCATACATCCAGTCCAAAGGTATCTTCATTTTGACAGCCTTTTTGATGCACAGATATGGAAAAGATACCCACAAGAAAGAGCATTATGAAAAGCCGAAGAACTTGAACAGAAATTATGAGCTGAAATTATGATACAGTGGCACAATCACCTACCATTTGTTATCATGTTGTTCCTTACACGAATCAGCAATTCATAATGGTGAGAATAAATGAAGAAGAATGAAACTAACATTTATGAATGACAGGAATCACTGAAATTAACGGTCTTATTTGGGGCACTTGGTGCATACTACATTTCTTTTCCATTAAAAAATACAGACCTGAAATGTTTTGTTTGTTAGCAGTATCATCTAATGTTGTACACTACCTCATGTGCAACTGAATGGAAGGTAGATTAAGTAATGACTTAAAGCCTTCAAATTATCCTGAAGATAGCGAAATCACTCATTAAAAAGAGTAACAATATATTGAATACACCATTAATGAGATCCACAAAATTGAAAATTAACTAAAATAATGCGTATTACCTTACCTGGGTAACCTTCTCTGTTACATTGTGCGTTCGGTCTTTCACCTTAGGTGCAATAATTGCTTTCTCCGAAGAAGGAGGAGATGAAGATTTTTTTTCACTTTTGATATCTGAAAAGTTCAGTGTGAGTTGAGGAATTTTGTTGATTGTACTGTATTTGTTGAGATTTGAATCCGATGTGGATCCCAACAGACTTGACTTGATATGATTAAAGGGTCCTGAAAAATTGGAACACACATTTAGCATCTGAGAAATGCAGACAAATAAATTATCATTAATGCGGGATATGTAAAAAGAGTGGTTAACAACTACTTTTCTGTATACTACTTGCTAATAATAAAAATTATCTAAATTTTAAAAAGAACTGTGTTGCTAGTATGATTCAAATCTAGTATTGGCTATAAATATGACATTTCCTTTACATACAGCCCTCAATATTTTTAATGAAGTTAATGGATTCTAAATTGCATAATGCATTTATCCTTACTTGTTTTCATGTTACTGGGAATGCTGGTGCGCTCTTACTATAATTCTGGCTGAATATAAAGACTATATGCTCATTTGTTTATAAGAGTGGAAATAGGACACATGATTATACAAGAGTGCCTGGAATTAGCAAAGGCTCTTTTATCACATCCCTACCTTGCTCATGCTTGTGTGATAGTTCAAAGAGACTGGAAAATTGAGTAGATTCACAAAATACATTCAATTGTCATCGCTAACAAAATATTGGAAACTATAGGGATACTCATGTAGACTATTAATGAAGTATATTTAAACTTCTTATACTAGTTTAGTGCATCAAAATAAAAGATACAGAGTTTGCATACTTCATGAGGTACATATCCTTTATAATTATTTTTTTCATTATTGGACAGAGTTGTTTGAACAAGAAAGTAATATAACTGATCAGAATACTTGTTTTGTACTGTCATCATAAGGTTCATTGGGAAACCAAAAGAATTCACTGCAAGGAAAAGTTGGTTTTGAGAATAATACTGGAAAAAAGAACTATAAAGATATTTAGATGATGAGAGCTAAATCCATTTAGGGATTTAAGAAAAAGCCCAGGTCTTGTAGTCAGTAGCAATGTACCTAAAGTGTGGGATTGAAGGGTATTTCTCAGATCCACATGAGAATCTTATTGCATCTTAATTCTATTAAGGGCAATAATGTGATGATGCTTTTCTCTTTAAAGTTGTTGAAGTTTTCTTTTGTCTTCCTGGGAGGAAAACAAGAATGTGTATGTTGATTCAGGAACAGTCAATGGGATAGGATTAGGCCTATGGGGTAAATTGCAAAGTCAACAGTGGAACAGTTGATTTTATTTGCAATGTGTGAATGAATGAAATTCAAAGGAACCAGCTGCCTGGGGATAGCTGTGGGGAAAAGCTTCAGGCTGTACTGAATTCTCTTTCATTTGGCAAAATTCTTTAAGTGAGAAAAAAATTAATTCTTTAATTCTTTTCCATCACACCTGGCTTCGAATGCTTGCTGAAGAAGCTTTTAATTTTTTCTAAGCTCTTAAACTCATGATAATTCTATGTTAATCTGGGCCAGAGACAGAAAATCTCTATTACTCCACTTCAAATTGTGCCACTGTATGGAAAGGAATTCAAAATGACAAGGGAGGGCATAAGGCTCTAGACTAAAAGTTTGTGTGCAAAAAAGAATTTGTGGCGAGTGCTCTAACCATTAAACTGCAGAACAGTCCTTCTTTTTCTCCTAGTACATTCTTTGTGGAACAGCTTCATTGGAAAAAGAAAACAAGCACTACCTTTCACCTGCAAGGAATGGTAAAAAAGCCTTGTCCTGAGGATACCAGCAAAGAATTTTGATACTATACTCAAATGCCTTTTGGCGCACGTGAGACCCGAATCTTTCACATCACCTACACTAATTTACTAAAAATTAGTGTTCAAAATACATCAAGGTCACAATCTCTTTACAAATCAGTGAAGTGATTAATCTGGCTGGTGTGTGCTACTTACATATGGCCAGGCAGCAGCTTTTCAACCCTACATGCTATTAGTTGTAGCAATAGTTTCTGAGTGTTGAATAGGTTTAGACATAAGAAGGATATCAAGTTGGAAACATTTGTCAGATGAACAACATTCTTGATACCTTAGGAATTCAAAGGTAAGAGGCAACTAAGGTAGCTTAGGCAAATCTGTGATTAGATAGTAGGCAAGATTTTGTTTTATTAGTAACTTTATAGATGCTTAAATTGCATTGCACTTTTGGTTTCTGGGATTTACATTTTTTATTGCTTCCATTCAAAAGGGGATTACTCTCTCTTTTGCTACCTAATACTCATGCCCTAAAGCATGACATTAGGCTTAAGTGCACTGCACATGGAAATAAAAACTTGTTTTTTTCCCTCACCTTCTTTTGCTTTAGAAAGTGGTGAAAGGTACAATGCACCTCATTGACAATGGTAATTGATTGAAAGAGAGTATTAGCTTAAGTACAGCGCAGGCTGACAGCAATTGAGCTGATATGTGACAGCCAATGGACCATTGCCATACTCTCATAGCAGGAAGTAGAAAAAGAGGGCCATAACAAATCACAATCACAATTGACACTAATTGGCACCCTGATTGACAGTTTCAACAGAGAGGCAGAGAATTGAATAAGCAGGGAGAATGACTTGTTTCTGCCTAGCCTAAAAAGGAGAATCTTTCAGGTTGAGTTTGAGCTCTCCATTTTTATGGTAGGATTTCATTGTCCTTGCTTACACAATGCATTGCGAAATGATTTCATTCTCCTGAGCTGCCAGTTCATCATCTTTCACCAGCAGGAAACACATTTATAAAAGTTATTGCACACCACAGAAATTGCACGTTTTTCCCCCAAGATTTTGCCAACATACACATGAAGAAAATGCAATGATTTTGTAGTCCACACATTGCTTTACAGAATCTAGGTCATGCAACGCATGCAGTTTAGAGAGATTTTACCAGGTACACACACTTTTTGCATCATGCATGAAGTCACAAACCAGTTTTTGCACAGATACAAATATGGCAATTAAACTGAACACTTCAGTAAGTGATCTTCAGAAATGGAGGAAGTAATTTATGAATTATGTTCAAATTGCTTCTAAAAGATGTAGCTCAGTGCTGGTGAAAAGAAAGAGTTTTGTAACTGCATTAAATATTATTTAAACATGAAATTGGCAATGAAGTTCATGCATGCACATTTTGATGCTACAGGAAGCTTGAAACCATACCCCCTGCCATCCAGGAACGTGAAACTAGTTTCAAAGAGACAAAAGAGGAATAAGTGAAGATACTCCCACAAGTGTCCTGATTAGCAGTTATTTAATTTTTGAGATAGTTAACTGAAAACTAAGCACCTTGCTACAACAGATCATTTGCTAATGTCCCCATACAATCACACATCCTTGCACAGGTAAAACTCCTGGTACCTTCAACAGAAGTCTTGACTGCTTAAGGACAATAGCACTGAGATACGTAACTATGATATATTCTACCTCCCTCCCTTCCTTTTTTAAATTAATACATAATTAAATCAAAAAGCTGTTTAACTATGCCTTCACTTTTTCCAGTGATTTGCAGTTAGTGCTTTGAGACGAGAGTAAAAAGACTAATTACATGTTCAACAAATATATGTAATGCACCTAGCCCTAGAGAGGTCGACATGAGAATGTTGCATTTGAACATTTCATACAGCAGGCAAAGTAACATGCCAAAAAGTGTGGCTGATTGAAACACTGGAAGGCACAGTCTAGATATATACTTTACCTTTGACATTGCGACCATTGTCTGGTTTTCAGCATAATAAAAGTGAAGAAAAAGAGAAAAAAAGACAACTAAAATCTACATCAGAAAAAGCAGAAAATAGGGCTTCAAAGTGTGCACGGTTTGAATTGAAATATTGTTGCAGCTCCTTGATTGTATTATGTAGACTTTAGTCAAGATTAAGTAATTTTGACATTTGAGACATGATGTGGAAAAGTGTTTAGAGCAGGTCAGCAGGCAGTAGGAGTGGCTTTAGCTAACTTGCCTTAATAGAAATATCATAAAATTGTTTTTCCGCAAGTCTGGCAGTGGGTTGAAGGACAAAGTCAAGAGGACGTGATTAGTCCCAGATAATTAAGAGGAGCTGGTGGCTGCATGGGGTGTGGGGCTGCTCAGGAGGCCCAGCACAGAGCCCCAGGCCCCACGCTTGCCTAGACTCACAGGAGGAAAAGTTTTTAACATGGCAGCAAGCTAAGCAATGCCCTTCTGAGTAAGTGCTGGAGAAAGATCTACCTTAAACCCTTCTTCAGCTCTTAGGAGCCTTTCTGCAAGCAAAGAGCGGCAAAGCTTTCTGTCCTCACAGGCACACCTGGCCCTGAATCCTCTCATGAGATCAAATCTTTTCGGGGACAATATTCTTGCTGTTGTTATTTTTATTTTAAAGAGACTGCACAGGTGCCGAGGTAGAGGCTACGCTGGTTCATGTGATATAATATGATCCACAAGCCGCTGTCTCCTTGCGTCATGCCCCTGCCCGGCTGTGGCTCTGAGGGACTTGAGGTGGGTCTGGCTGGGAACGGGGCCTTGCTCCTTGTGCCCGCAACCAGGCTATCAGCTTTCACAGGAGCTTTGGACCCACATGGACGTTCACCTGCACTGCGCTAGGCTGGCAGGCTGCCTCTGAGGCGCGGGTGTTTGTGGCCTGGCTGTGCCACAGCAGCCCTGTGCCTCGGGAGAGCGCTCAGCGCCGCTCGCACAGAGGCCATGGCCTGCTGGGCCTTGTCACAGCTGCCACCTCGCTCGCTTTCCCTCCGCTTCCTGAGCACGGGGGAGGATGGCACACCAAGCTGGGCCCTCTGGACCCCGCGTGTGGAAAGAATCTTTAGTTCCTCACAGCCCAAAGCCCTCCTGTGTTGAGGCAACTGTAGCAGTACTGGAGATTAGACTGAGTTAGGCTCAAAAGTCTGCTGCTCTTTCAGAAGGCTGAAGGGATCTTACTGAGTCCACTTGCTGAAGACAATAAAATTTCTGAAGAGTCCCTTTGAACTTGTACCTGCCCACAAAATCTGGATTGCTGGTGTTTCAGATGAGGTGGGCTTGGATGCAGTTTGGGTGTTGAGTGTAAGGTACAGTTTCTGCCCTGTTCCTTTTGCTATCATACAGGCAAATTTAGAATGGAATTTGATCCAGTACACTCAGATGAATTTAAAATCCTAAGCTGTCATTTTTACTGTAATATCTTTTGGCATATAATGGGCACAGTGATAATTTTAAAGTGATAGGCAACGAGGCTACATAAATTAATTTAACACATGAAATAATTTCTATTCTCAATTGCATTATCTTAAAATTTGACTGCGGGTAAATTACTGTAGTTAATATTAAGCTAAATAATGTTATTCTCTTTCAGAATTCTGCTTTACTGATTCAATTAATATTTGAACTGGAAAGGGTAGGCAAAAATTGAATCCTGACTTGCATTTTCAGATAGAGTAGTAATTTTCAAATTATTTGGGAAAGCTCAGAATAAAAATGGAATGGGAAAATATATTAAACCCTATGTTTCCTTTGGTAACAGTTTAGCCCTTTGGAACTGTAGGTTGCTTTTACTTGTTGTACTTGGGGCTTTGCATTCTCCCTGCTCAGAATCTGCAAGCCCAGGAAAAATGACTTAAGCTGAATCTTGGTTGCCTAACTTGCATGGATAATTTTATAGCAATAATAGGGTTTTATGGCTTACCATTGAAAAAGGCAATTAGGACTTGCTGGATAAATTTAAACATCTTTTCAGCATAAGGTGCCCAATTTTAGTATGATTGTAAGCAGATGGCATCAAGGATGGTTATTAATTCTAATGCCATTCTGAGAGCCATCCTCTGTTCTGCTGAGTTTTTTCTAGAATGAGTGTGTATGACATAAACCTGGGGCCTGATTCTCTACTATTTTGTAGTTTATGCAGAGTGAGAACAGAGTGAGAGAGTTTTGTCTATCTACAAGGTAAATGATCACATCACGTGAGAGGCCATAGAACTATTAGATCATCGTCTTCTCTTAGTAAAATTTATTTTCCTTAGTACTTAACATTTGAAAAATGGTATTCCATAAAATTAAGATAGGAATTTTTGCTCCTTCATTCAGCAAGTATTAAATTATGTGGTGATTTCTACATCAGCTTTCTACCACTGTAATCAAAGACACTTAGTATTCAAACTGATTTTTGCACATTTTCATATATATATAACTGGAGGAAGAATGACCAGTTGGGAAGTACTATAATGAAAATATGTTCTGAAAACAGAAATTGAAAAAAACCAGTATTTTTAAATGTGTTTTGTTTGAAAGATTAGTTTAAATACATGGGGAAGTTTAAACCAAGATAAAGCTTATCCAATAAGTGCAAAGGACATGCTTAAGTTCAACCTTGGAGATTTTTGCCTCCTTATTTTGAAATCTTGGCTTAATGTGAACATGAACTATACAAAATGGTATGGTTTAGGATGGATTTCACTGAATTTTCAAGTTCATTTGAACTGAAAAAAATATCATGGTCCAAAAGAAATAAAAATAAAAAAAATAAGTACTTTTATCCTCTGTTTAACACAGGAAGAGTGACTCAAAGGAATTATAAGTTTTGGTATTCTACAAGTGAAACTGGTTGTCGGAGGAACATTCAGACTTATATTTTAGCAAACGTGTAGAAGCAAGGGCTTCTTGATGTGAACTTTCCGAAAGGCGTAAGAACTTAAAGGGATTTTACAGTTGTGGTCAGTGAATAGGAGATAAACAAGCCATTACTGAAAATGAAAATAAATTTTCCTGCTAATTTAAGAATCTATACACAGTCTTCCATGGCATATGTTTTTGGAATTTTAAAATATTACCTATATTTTCCTTGTCATCTGGCCTAAATAAAAAGGTGTGTAATGCAAGTCATTAGACCATCAGTAGCTGTGAAAGCATTGTATATGTGGCACTTTTCTTCGGAAGCACTTTCAAAGGGACCTCTCAATTCACAGGGCTTTCAAACATTTGTTTGCTTAAACTCTTTCCCAAGTTTCTTAAACTCCCTGTCATCAAGAAGAAATCATGGACTACATTCCATCGATTTAGGAGAGACAGTAAAAACTAAGAGAGAGGAAGCATCTTTAACTTTTTCTGGTTGCATGAATATACTAACACAAGGAGAAAATAACACTTAAATGAATTTTACACTAAGCTTTTCACCATTTCACGAAGTATTTCACTATCCATTACACAAAGCATTTCAATGGAGTTGCTGAGGATATTTTTTCCAGTATGAGAGAAAAAACATGTCTCAGTGTTGGATCAGTGAATATACAATCTGCACATTACAGATTTAAGAAAAATAAACTTATCAGTCTCTGAAGTAAGACTTCATACAGTCAAAGGCAATCTAATACATGTAAGTATAGGAGAGAATGGTGCATGCAATTATAATTTGATCACCTGATATTTTTTCCTCCCCAGACACCAATATTAGCTTTAGGAATGTTGGCCCCAACATTTGCTACATCCCTATAGAGAAGATCAACACCATGATTCCATTAGTCTCCTTGGAAAATAAAATAATATTTAGTGTACATAAGCCTGGCATATTTGGGCCCTTAATATTTTTAGTGCACCTTTGAATGATTATATTTCACTGATTATAATTAGATTTGTTTACAAAGTGATGATTATTACTATGAAAAATGGAAATAATTCCTTTTTTAGTACATCAAAGAATAGTGATTGACTTTCTACCATACCTTCACTTGCATGACGGTCCCTAAAAATGTTCTTGGGATGGACATTAAAGCCTTCTATGTCATGTACTGAAGACGCTCTCCGTATACTACAAATACTTTCCTTCGATCTGGAAGGGGTTAGTGGATTGCTGGTCTGTATCATGTCAGGGTAAAGCCTGTCCCATTGCTGTTTAGGTGATGAGTGGTCAAGAGGTCCAGATATATTAACCAAAGGTGAACATTTGCTGTGTTGAATCAGTGCTTTTGTATCATCCACTTCTGAAGGACTACAACTTTCTTTTGTAGGTGATTTAAAGTGCTTCATTGCCACTGAGTCATCACTGTGCTTAGATGAATCGATTATCACTGCATCGGGGTCTTCCTGTGGTAAGGACTGCTTTCTGTACGTTAAAAGTCTCAATCCAGGTAGCCGGAATCCAAAAAGTCTACCTACATGTAAATACATAAAACCAGAAGAAAATATTACACATTAGTGTATAGTCATTAAAATCAGCTTTTTTTACTTACAATGTGTGATAATAGCTATTCCTAATAAATTACAATGCTTAGTAATGGAATATGTAAATATGAAAACATAATGTAACTCCAAGCTTGTTATAGTTGTGGTGTTAAAAGATTTCATAATTCAGTTAGACCTATGTTTTTGAGCTTAGAATGGGAATAGCAGCATTAATTCTACAGCCTATTTTAAAAGCTATAAGGTTCAGATGGTCCTTTCTAAATTAAAAATCTATGTATCTATAAAAGACTGCCAGAACATGTCTAACTACTTTGCTTGATAGTTGTTATCCTGAAATAGATATTTGTGGATTCTATTATTAGTGGAACTCCACGTGCTTATAAATGTACTGCTGGTATATGCATTTATTGGCTGCAGATTAAACAGGAAGATACCAGTGCTAATTGCTTGGGAAAGAAAAATAAGCTGCATATCAGTTTTACTACAATCCTTTCCAATACTCACATCTGATGATTAGATGAAACAATTTTAATGAGTTTAAAATGAAAAGTAAAGGAGCAAAGCAGAAGAAAAAAAGAGCGACACAGCTCTCAAGTCTCAGTTGCACTTACACAATGCAATTATTGTTTACATTTGCATGGGGTGGGCTGAGTTGGGCTTGGTATTTTGAATGGCAGGGTAGAGTATCCTGAGTTTGTGGAAAACTAGCACTTTGTGTGATGGTAAGAAATATCAGTAGCTGAGAGGAAGAGTAAAATATGGTGCATATAAAGAAATTACAGAGCAAGAATCACAAAATTTACAGAATATCCTTCTACAAAAGCAAATACAAATAACAAATATTGTAAGGTTTTGTGCAATACAACTCACACATGGAGGCACAGAGACTTCAGATGTACAGGAAACATATTAAATAGTTTAGAAAAAGAAATGTTAAAGAAAGTTTAACAAAATACTTTTAAAAAATTAAATGATCAGGTGTCATTGCATAAACAGTCAGTCTGGCTTATTTAATTTTGTCTCTCATCACTTTGCTATGTAAGTGTTTTCAACAGTGAATCAATAGTTAAGTGATTTCTTGGAGAACATTTCAAAGCATCTTGTTAGTCTCTCTTGCTGGGATAAGAAGTTCTGTTTGGGATAAGATTGAATTTTTTTTCCAGTCAGTTTAAATTGCCAGCATTTTTATCTACCTAACATATATTAATAATTAGTGCTGAAATCTATAATTCCATACTGGAATGTTTTGAAATAGTCTTTCTTTTATGCCTATGGCCAACACTAAGTGAAGAACAATTGATGACCCAGCTTAATCATTTAATGTTTTAAAATGAATGTCCTATATATTTAGTATTGAATATTCAATTGTATTTTGAATTCTAAATGAATGAAGGTGAGAGCACCTTGCTCAGGAAAACCTGTCTAAGAGCTAAAGTTGCTATACTAGATGACACCAAAGTTCCATCTAACACACTGTTGGACCTTGATACTTTACAGTAGTGGATATGTGAAGAAGGAGATTAAGAGTCACTGCATTGTGTTATTTCCCTCAGTAAACTTACTCAGTTTCTGGCTATCTGAATTTCAGGAACTTTCTGAGCTAGAATGGTTTGTTCAAACCACAGACTGAATATTTGGTGTACATTTCTTCTATGGATTTGTCTCAGTGCTTTTGAAATTGGTTGTAGTTTGATCTGCAAAGCATCTTACAGGAAGGAATTCCATAATTTTAGCATATGTTGGTGAAAATGTTCTTCCCCCTACTTGCTATAAACTTGTTGCCTTGGGGAAGGTTCTAGTTCTTATAAAAATAGCTAATAATTGCTCCCTTTTTATAGTCTCAATATAGTCTCAATGTTTAGTTTTTCATACATCTGCTGAATTGCTTTTTGTATACCTCTTCTGCAAGCTGAAGAATGCTTGTGAAATGTATTGTGTACCTCTGAACATCCTTCTCACTCTTCTCAGTTACTTTTCATTTCTAATGTAATCCTTTTTGACAATGGCCTGAGCTACTCCCAGACTTAGGGATCAATGCAGTGATAAAATGGCTTTTTGTTTTGGTCTTAGTTAGCTTCCTTATAATTGCCACTATTTCGTTGCATTTTTGAATAATTTTTCTAACTGTGCTAATTTCAAATGTTTTTACAACAGCTGAGAGATTTTTTGATTGGTAATAGATAATTTAGGCTCTATTATTAGGCCTGTAAAATTTTTCAGTTGCTGTTTTATCACTCAGCCACTCTGCATCCTTGCATAAGTCCATGAATCATGTGTAATAGTCTGAATAATTTTTTGACACATGCAAACATTTTCACCTCATTATTGGCACCTTTCTTATCCAAGTAATTGAAAATGTATTGTAAAATAAAGAACCTGTGGGACTCTACTGATAATGTCCAAGTATTTAGAAACCTGGTGATTTATTTCCCACCTTTTTTCCCCCACTTTAAAATATAAATCCATGTAATGATCTTCCTTTTGTCCTTGACAATTTTTGAAAAAAATTGTTGAATTCCAAATATTTAGCAGTGAATTTATTACTCTAATGCATATACGCATAACAGTACAATAGACAGAAATCTCCATTACATAAACCATAGTCATGCATCTTTAAAACAGCAGCTAGAGGTGCCAATTTTCAGTCTACACAGTGATATTCAGCAGAGTGCACCTTGGGAATGTGTGTATTTCTTCTAACTTACTAAGTATGCTTGAACACTACCAACTGCTCATAGTTGAAATTAGTGAAGTATGCAAAAAATTACTTTACTATTTTTAAATGCACATAGAATTGAACTGTAAAGCAGCTTATAAATCAATTTTGAAAGCTTATTGCATCCAAAGTGAAACTAATACTATAATTTTCTTTTTTATCAATTACATTGATTCTTAAAAATACCATTCATAAGAATTTCTGGCATTAGACACCGTTAAAGGCTCTTTGTTGGCACTCTATTTTAGTCATATTCATGGTGCTGCAGATGGTCTTTTCTGCCTCAGCACGTTAATATGACCATGTTATACTGCATTACTGATTTAGCTGTCTAACTGCAGTTCAGCTGGAAAGAATACTCAGTGAGAATTTTGCTTCTTGCTAAGACTTTTGGGCATGAAATAGAAAACTTAGATGAGCAGCTTTTTGCTATTGTTCTGCAGACTGTAATAAACAGTCTCAAAGTTAAAACCCTATTTCCTGCTTTTTAATTTGGATATTCTTAAGGAGTATTGCTGTTCTTCTTCAGTGAATAGGTAATGAGCTACATGGTGGTTTGGACATTCATCTTTCTCCTGCAGCCAAAGTTATCAGGATCCCTGTTCAGAATTTGTGTAGTTTACATTACTGAGCAGAGCAAGGAAGTGCAATAGTACAATTTGTCATGAAGCAAAATTCATGGCCTCAGGCCTGCTGTCCCAGTATAGACTAAAAGTGTCAGTGGAAGCTTTCCTGGCATACTGAGTATGAGGTGAAATCTTTTGTTTGGTAATGGACAATCCCTGCTTTGTGTAGGTATGATGTCAGAGCAGATTTATCTTGGCTTACAATACTCAAACATGCTTGAGATGCAATTGGCTATTTACTATGAATCTAGAGATAATGTTACATTAAAATCCTTATGTTTTATTGAAGACTAGATTGCCAAATTCTTCTTAATGCTGAGTCACAGATACGTATGATTGTGTCTTCCTAAGAGCAATTGAGGAAAGCAGTTGAGTCTGAGTCATAATTCCAGACTTACATTCCACCTCCTCCTTTCAAACCTTGCTTTACTGAATAAGTAATTTGCAAATGAGTTAATCTGTTGGTTGCACTTATTCTCTGTGCCATCTCAGCTGTTAGAGCTTCTAAATAGTAGAACTCAGTCCAAAAATACACTGTAGATGATATAGGACTCTATAGGTTTGCAGATGGAGTTATCTCCAAAGTCTCAAATTCAAATTGACTTTTCTTGTGTTTTGGAAGCCTTTTTTAATTCTGTCTCAAAATCTGGGAGATCAAAGGGGAATACTTAGAATTCATGGAAATAAAATGTTTTTATTAACAGTTTTGGGAAAAATTGCAGGGGAAAATCCCATCTTGATAAGAATAATTAATATCCTTGTTTTTCCACAAATATTGAAATACAAAGTGCTAACATTAATGGAAAATTGGCATTGTGTAACATTAAATAAAACCGTATGGAATTTGTGTAAGGGAAAAAATAAAAGGAGGAATCAAAATTAGTTCCCAAAAGACCTATCAACAGCTACAATCATGGTTGCAGATTTCCTGCCCCATCAATATAAATGGGGTATTCCAGCAAAAATATATCTGAACAAGGATTTCTTTTTGTAACCAGATACACTTGCATGGCTAGTGATTCTTATGTCTCTTCTGTGCAAACATTCCATAAAAAGGAATGGGAAATTATATTTGGCCTGAATATTGATATAGTGAAGGTATCTTCGCTGTACCTTCTAGTGATGAAAATGTGTATTTAAATACAAGACAAAGTGTCAAAGTCAGAGAAATGCCTGGAACTGAGAGAGTTTTACCTTCACTACAATTTCTTTAGTAGTCTCTGGGTAGTGGTAGATGCTATGTGCTGTCTTCCAAAGTCTGTTTAGCCCATGTCAATGGGATTCCTGCAATCCTATCCCAAGCACTGCAGAGGGTAATCTTAAGAGATAGCAGCTCAAAAGTTGTAATGGGTCCTCAAAGAATTGCTCAGCCAGCATCACTAGTAGTATTGTTATTTTCATGCTGATGCAAAGCAGTTATCCAATACCCAAGATCTGAAAGCAAAGGGAAAAGAAACACTAGCTGGTTTCAGGCTCCCTAGATGGCAGCTAGATTTTGACTATTTCTCTCAACCTTCTCTAGATCTAGATTTTCCAAAATCAAACCAAAGGAGCTCAAATGCACAAAGAGTTCGCAGAAGGTTATCTAAGTGAGGTGGAGAAACTGTCAGAAATATTTCCTGGTGTGATGTACCACTTCTGCTAGGCTGAGAGCTGAACCAAAGTGAGCTGCTGGTGCTCCTGTACAACCTGTTAACTGTGGTAGGGTGTTGAAGAAAATCAAGTCTTGGATAGTTTTACAATGGTGAATGACTGGTCTGGCTATAATATGAAACATGTTACTTTTTCAATATAAAAGATTAAAGAATGCAACATACATATTCACAATGACCAACCTATGCTAAACACATTTCCTTGACAAGGGTGTGTAAGATAGGTCAATTATGACAGCCTTTCCTCCAGAGCATGGGCTAATTCAATAATACCTTTTTTTCTGAAACTTTCCCAATCAATAATCAAAATTACTTTCACAAAAGTAGCACAAGTCAGCTCTTTGCTGAAATATTTTCTCATAATTGAATGTCTACTGCCACTGTTACTGCCAGAATTTCAGGCTTTAGGTTATCAGAAATACAGACAGACAGTTATTGAATTGCTGCTCAAAGGCTTAGAAACGCCATCTAACTCATGCAGCAGACTAAAGGAAACAATTGCTTTTGAGAAATGGAATCCCTAAACACTGACAGTCTAAAATAGCAGCAAATACTTGAATGTACTCTGGGCAAACACTGAGGCATGTGATGATGCCTTATTTTCTGCCTGGGCACAGAAGGCCTTAGGACAGAGAATTACAGAAAGAGACAATTATGTTTTTCTCAGTTCTTTTTCCCAAAATGTATTGAAGCATATTTAAATGGATAATTTTCTTGCTCTGCTCATTAAATAATCATAATTTATTTTCAGGAGGAAAAAGCAAGGCATATGCAATTATTAACTTTAGAAGCTAGAATTCCTAATTCTCAGATGCTGAATACACTTTTTAAAATTTTTTTTTTTATCCTCTGCTATGGTCTCATTTAATTTTGGCACTTCTTTTAGGTTTCTCTGAAATTTAAGGTTGCACATGTCTCCTACAAGTATAAGAAATCAGCAATCTTCTTTATGTTCTCTTGTTAGCAAGAAAGTTTTAACTTTGGTATCTGCACACAGGACTCTGTCAGAATATGAAAGGAGGAGAATAAGATCTCTGACTGCTTGTAGGGCTCTTCTGTGTGTGGTTTACCAGTGAATTTAGTCAGAACCATGTTAGCAGGGTCTCCCTCAAAGGACATAATTTTTATATCCTTGAATGTGAATATGAATCAGTACATTTACCTGTTTTGCTTTTCACTTGTGGATAGAGATGTCATTTTATTATATCATCTGCATTAAAATTACAGGAGTTGAAATGTTTTTGTAAAAAGTTATATGAAAGAAGAATTTTTTTGTCCTCTCAGAAAGAGATTTTACTTGCATTTTTATTTCTTAAATATAATTAGAAGTAGGAAAGAAGAAAAAAGTAAATAACTGCAATGAAATAAACAAGCATCGCAGCAAATAATATAAGTAAATTACTGGTTACCCAGCACAAGATTTAGCTCTCTTGGTGACAATACGATGGGTTTTTTGGCAGCTGAAAAAAAGAATTTATTCTATCTATTAAATCAAGCTCTCAAGAAGTTCTCAACCCTTCATCACCTTGGTTGCCAAACTTGATAGGATGAAAAATATTGCTTTTCTCTGAGCCATGAAGCCTGAAGATGTTTTGTATGTTTTAACACCGAATTCATATACCACTATCAATTTCCTTGGTGCGTTTTGTCTCATATATTGATTGAAGTTTTTTTATACTCTGCATTTTGCAACTTTCAGTAATAACAAGATGAGAAGTGGTATTAAATTTGGCTTTTATGTGTCATATAATTACACTAAATTTAATAGTGTACCTGTTATATCTATAATTTTTCAGTAATAAATATTCAGACAGTAAGAGCAAGAGCCACATTATGACTTGCACTCTTCAAGAAATATATAAAATGTAATGAGATCTTGAAATAATATAGCCAGAATAAAGCAATAAAAGGACTTTTGTAGATAGAATTTTAGAAGATAGATTTACCTGAAGAAGAGCCACTTGAAAGGTTGTTACCATCTGAAATACAATTAAACTAAATTTACAAAAAGCTTTTTTTTGAAACAGATTCAAAAAATAAACAGACTACTAAGAAAAGAAGGCAGAATATCAAATTTCCACACATTTTAGAAGCAAATTCAGGTAGCTCAAACTCACATACAATATATGTAATATGCAGAAGAATCGTTCTTCTTGACAAAAGTATGTTGACTTTTTTAAAAAAAAATTTAAGAACTATTCAATTAAGAATTATTTGATAATTACTACTTTTTTGAATAGATCAATATAGGTTTCCAATTACCAAGTTTAAAAGTTTGTTAAGGTACCAGACAGAAAACTAAAGTGTACACAGACTAACATGCTATTTCTCATGATATGGAACTTCTAACTAGTGATAATTTTTTTCCTAGGCAATGACAATTTTATTTGGATGAAACTTACTAAAAAGTTGGAGAATTCATAATTTCCATCAGAATAATATTATTCATTGACACTTGTTTAGAATATGAGCTTAGTTTCATATTCCTGATAGGCCTCACTTATTTGATGTCTTCATGGCAAGAACTCTTCAGACTGTGTCCTTGCCAGTTGCATTCAGGTCTTTGAAACGCCCAATTTGCCTGGGTACTTAAAACAGCCAAGTAATAATGATAGGATTCTATGCCTGAGAAGTAAGACACCGTGGAGGTAAATACCCTCATTTTTACTGTAGATCTATTTTGTTTGCTTATCTTAAAGAAAGCATTCTCATGTTGAAGAATATAAATTTAAAAAACATATTTCTTGTAAACAAAAGCTTCTCAAATCCACTGGAAATTTTTTTCCGCTTTCTAGTAGAATCATTTTTGTGTAAGCTTGAGATACCCTGATAGTTTTGATTTTCACCTCTTCAAGGTCAAAATTTATAATTCAATTTAGTGAGACCACAGATGTGTTAAGTTCTCTGTGCTAATTCTTATTATGAATAATAGAGACGTGTCTCTTTCTTCCATCAGAGAATGAAGCAAAACTCACTACCTCTATACTTTCCTGAGGGTACATATTATAATGTGGGATGACTTCACAAAATCATTATCCCAGCCTTCAAGTTACCTCATAGAACCCCCCTATTTTAAATGTCCTGAAAGGAACAGATAGATACCTCTTAAAAATTAATAAAAATATATGACTGGAAGACCTGTCTGGTATGCCTAAGTTGCCTCCACTGAAAGCTACGGAAGGCTGTGCCACTCCCTCTTTTTCGTTTTCAATCTCTTTAAGCAGAGATTGCTTTCTAAATTGAATGTTTGTACAAGATACTGCAAAATAGCTCTGTGATCATAGCTGGGTGAGGCTGTAAACAGCTAATTACAGTACATGAAATCCAGGGAGGCTTTCTTTTCAACCTGAGCCCCAACAGTAGCCATCATGAGGAAGCAGAAGTAGAGCTGCCCCACTTGTATTTCTCTGTCTGTAGAAGGAGACTAAGAAAAATAATTTATCTCAGCGGCTGTTGTGTTAATTTAAGCAGTTAGGTGTTCGTGGAGCACTGAAGGTGATATTAGCAGAGGTTCTTCTGTCTTTTTCTGGTGATTGATGTTTGGCCAAATTCCTTTGCTAAGAGTTCAACACTGTTTCAGTTGGCCTAATATTTACTGTAATTTACCTTGGAGACAAATACACATAATTGACACTGGGGTTTTCAGAACTATGCTGCTGGTTGGCCAGACAGAAACCGCTGTCTTCCTGAATGCAATTTTTCTTGACTAGCCCTCACTGAAGGTGAATTTGCTTCCAGTGGTGCAGCTGAAAATAAGATCTTGGACAAATTTCTCATTACATTTTGGGCAAAGTCAGGGGGTTACTATTACTTATACATGCCATATTCTATGAGGCAAAATTGCGTGCATCCAACAGTATTCAGTATTTCATGACAACATTGTAGTCCTAATATTTTTAGGACTAAAAACATATGCTTGCCTTCCACTAAACTGCTATGCTTACTTATATAGCAAAGAGCTCTGCACAGAGGAAAGCAAATATCTTTTTTTTGAGCTAGCTCTTTGACTGGAGGGAAAGGCTGATTTAAATTGCACTTGTGTCTGTTTGCAATATCAGTGTATGGAGTGTTTTCTGCTTCTGAGATGTAACTCCATTGCTGGGGCCAGGAAAGGGGCAAACTTCCTGAAGAGTAAGCATCTTGAAGAAGGTGCTTCAAAGGTTTTTTGGTTATGGTTCTAGCTGTTTTAAGAATATTATTAACCTCTTAATTTTATTGGAACCTTATCCAAAAAGTACCCATTTATTGGATGCATAACAGGTCCTCTCATTTCCTTCACAGGAAGAAACCCAAGAAATTATTCCAGGGTGTCTTTATTAGGCTTATAGATTCTGAAATAACAAAATGGTAAGAAAATCCTCAAATATCCCTCTTTAGCAGAATGCAATTACATGTTTGATCAAATAACTTTCTGGGCTTTCTCCCATGAGGTAATGAACACTGTGTTTGGGAACCAATATTTAGCCTATGGGTTAGTACTTCTAGCTAGTCAAAGTGTTTTGAAATTAAAGAAATAAAGCTTGTGATAAAGTTACCTCACCTGACTACAATTAGTAGAAGTTTTGATCTAGACAGGGCTGGAATAAATGTTTGAAAAAGCACTTTTAGGTCAGTAAAGAAGTAGTATACTCTAGGTGGCGCAGAAAATGAAGACAACTCAGAATTAAATTCTGAAAGGTTTTTCTCATTGCAACCCCACAAATCGTCTCTTTTGAGTAGAAAAAATCTAGCCACATTCTTCATACTGAAGATCACATCAGTACCCTCAAATCTATGCGTTTCTGTCAGTGTGAATTGGCTGCCGATTTTCTAAGTTCAATCTGTGCCATGGTTGATTTTGATATCTTGTAGTCACTAGTGTTACAGACACAAAGCATTTCACAGCTTTGAGGAATAGAATCAAGTGCCATGAGCAAATATGGATTTATGCCACTACTTCAGTAAATTGCTGTAAAAATTCCTCATAAAACAGTGTAGTGGATGAACATGGCAGATTAGAACATTTGAGAGATTTGGGAATAAAACTGGACACTAAGGGTCCCTTTCCCCAACAACTGATTTAAAAGACATATTTACATACAGAAGTTATAGCTTAATGCTTTTTAATAAGGAGTTTAATTAATTTTGTACAACATACTGAATGGTAATTCATATGCTGTTTTGGTTAATAACTGTTACTAGTAGACAAATTTAAATTATAATTTGGTAGTGTTCAAAGAATTGTATTGCTAAGGTGGTATAAAATCACATTTCTTCTTCATGTAGTTCACTGTAGAAAATCCACACAAAGTTCTGTTTTTTTCTTACAGAAAGGAGTTCTCTTTTACAAAGAGTGTCTTGCTACCTATATATTATTTATGCATTATTTCAGTTGAAATTCAAAATTTTACATAGATTTGCAAATGATTAGATTTGTGAAAATTTATAAACTACATTTTTGGGAATAATTTTTTTATCATTTTAGTGACAATCAAGCAAATATTAGTGTCTTATAAGCTGTAAGAGAGATCAGTCCATAAGAACTGTTAGAGATGAGCATAATGCATTTTTAGGGCTTCTGTAGCTCAAAATGATCAATCTAAACACTTCAATGCACTACACAAATATTGTTTCATTTACAAAGCAGGTATTTATGTCTTAATGTATTTCACAGGTAAGGTGAGGTGGGGTAAAGTTTTGAAATGTTTTTATTTTTGGGTATAGAAGTTAATTTCTGCAATTATAAAGCATTTACGTGATCTAAGAAAAGGCAACACAAAATGCAAACAAACTTATCTGAAAATAATTGAAGTAAGAATGAGTAGAATTCTCATATATGGAAATGAATACAAGCTTAGAAATACTGAATGATGAATGGATATCTATAGCAGAAATCAGTTTCTTTAAGTCTCACTTTAACTGCACATGGTACAAATATATTCTCACTGCAGAAGAGGACGTTTCTCAGTCATGGAACAAGTATGTACAGAAGAAATTTCCACATGTCTCTGAATATAAAGATGGAACAGGAGTAGTATTAAATAAGTTTGATTACAAGTTTAAACAAAAAGATATGGGAAGAGTTTTGGGCTATACCTTTTTTCCCCAAACAAAGAAAGAGTTATATATGAAAAAAGGCTTCCTTTGCTTTACAAGTGAACTGGCATACACTGGAACATAGAATTGCGGCAGAAAAGAGTGAAAAATCAGTTGGCTGTGATTCAGTATTTCTTTACAGAGTTAGTTGGAAGATCCTAGTGCATGCTAGGATCTTCCAAAATTTCACTATTTGGTTATACAAACACTCTTCCGGCTGCCAGTGAGAACTGGTGATAAATTCTTGCAAGAAAAAATAAAGGGAAGAAAAGGATCAGCTGAAAGGACTTTTACACTGCTATTGTAAAGCCACTATCTTCACTTTTCACATTACTGCCTATTCAACCATTGGCTACATATGAGATAGGAATTCTTGAGCACGAGACTAGAAAGAATTCTATTTATACTCAAATGTGGTCTCAAACTCCTGACAACGTACCTTTTCTTTTAAATAATTTATTATTACCACCATTTGCCAAGCCCAGTGCTGAATCAGAACCTAACTGTGTTACCCATCATCATGGCACATAACAAAAGACAGGATCCTTGTACTAGAGAGCTTACAAACACTGTTTAAAATATCTGTCAGTATTCAGCTGATAATCTTTTAAATTTCTGCCTATCCAGAATGAAATGCAGTCACTGAGCTAAATCTAACAAATGTTACTTCTCTTCCATAGGTCTTTAATTTGTTCAGAGAGCCCTCAGCCCTTTAACAGATTGGAATCCCTCTTTTCTTCACAGCATGAAATGCTTTTCCATTACATGGTATTAGATTTTACAGAATCACAGAATGTTCTGAAATGGAAGGATCATTGAATCCAACTCTTAAGTGAATGACCCATACAGGGATCAACAACCACCCACAACCTTGATGTTATTAGCACTCTGCTGTAACCAACTGAGCTCACCTCAGTGGCAATTCCTGCCATGAGGAGCACTATGATAAGTGGCAGTGTTCAAAACTGTTGGCTGCAGCTTGCAGAATAGATGCTTTTAGAAAAAAAGGGAAGGCTTTTCAGAGATACAGTTGATAAATTTGATCAATTCTTGATAAAACAATTAGAGGAAGAATGAGAGTTTGAAAAGTTATCTTGTTTTCTAGGGTCAGGGAAATAGCTGCAATAATAACTTTTAGTTCTCTCCTGCAACCTAACTCAGTCATTTTTATTTGCTCTCATGTTGAAAAGGCATTTTAATATGAGAAAACTCAATCTAAAGAGCCCTGGAAAGAAATCTCTCATGATCTGTGTGCTTCTGGGTAGTAGATGTTAATGTAATCTGAAAACTTTTGTCTTTTGTCATTAGCTGTTGCTTATCCTGGTTGTTTGTCAGAGATATATTGCACTTGTTATGTGTCTGGTTCCCTCTCTATTTTTATTCTCTAAATTGGTTGCTGGATTTGAAGGGATTTTGTTTCTTTTTTTCTCCTGAACCAGTACCCATTACTATCAACTTGTGTGTGATCCAATGAAAAGAAATCACCTGATTTACCTGTTTTAAACAGAGTACAATGATGAAAAACTAATTCTCTCCTAGACAATCTGCTGTGTACCTTTCTTATGCTGGGAATATGACTCAAAAAATATGTTTTTACTGGTAAACAATCCACCTTTTTTGAGTTATTTCATAGCTTACTGGTGCGTCTCTGCCTTTTCTAGATTTCAAGGCTTTTGTCTGTTTGTTTTAATTTAAAACCACCATTGAACTGTACACAATATCTTGCAGTTATTTCTAGATGTTTTGCAGAGTTTGGCCTCTTTCTTGAGAAATGTCTCTGCCAAGAGGAATTTTTGGCTATGTAGCATATTTTGTATCCCCATCCATCCCATCCAGCCCATGTAACAGTCTGCTCTGAAACCATATGCAATGAGGTAGAAGAGGGAGCAGCCATGCGCCTGCTCTAGCTTCTGCCAGTTTCTGGCATCTGCCTGTATCCACTAACACGAGAATGATTCAAGTCACCTTTCTTTGCCTCATTTTGCACTTTGATCTCTCTCTGTTATGTACTAAGCTTGAAAGTCCACCTATTCATTTTCAAGAACTCTCATGAAGGTAATCCCCTGTATATGTCAGGTGTAAATACAGTAAAATAAGACAAGGATGTTTTGACAAAGTGGGTTTTTTGGTGGATTTCCTCTTTAGTGGCTTTTCACTTTAAAATATGGCAAGTGATAACACTTGAAAAAGTACAGTGATGTGTCAGAGATATCAAAACAAAATGCTCTTTTTCAAGACATGAGGCTCTGTTTTTTCCCCCAAGAGGTACTTTACCTTCTATTTTGTCAATAAAATATGATAACTGAGCATGGATAAACTGAACAATTTTATCTCTGTTATAAAATTGGTTTTTAAATTGAAGAAGTAAGATGTTTCAAACTCACAAAATCATGGTATATTAAAATAAAACCAGAATATGAGAAGGGTTTACCTGATGAACTTGTTATAATTTTTTTTCTGATGCGATTTTATTATTTTTCCTTATACCCCTTAATGGGATTTTAACTGTATCATTAGAAGAAAAATAAAGAGTGTTTTCTTGGTATCTCAAAAAAATGTAACAAAACCTGCTGTATTGGTTATTAAAAAAACCCAAGCCCAATGCAAAACAGAATAAGAAAAGGAAGCATAAAAGCACAAGATTTTAAATATGTATGGTAATGACTATTTACAAAGGCTCTTTTAAAAACATGTGATATTTGGTGAAAAATAATTATTTGCAGAATGCAAGTTTGCAGTAATAAAAATTTTCTTTGCCACAGTCTTATACACTCTGTCATTGTAGTGTTATATGGACATTTCAGGTACTGTGTAGTGTTTGCCTCAAGAAAGTTTCTCCTTGCTTCTCACAGGGAGAATTGTACCAGTCTTTATTTCCTGACTAGAGAAAGCTGAAGTGTTGATTTAACAATTAGAATATTTAGGTTCCTTTATTGTACTAATGTTAAAGATTATCTCACTCTGAAAAGGTATTTTCCAGCTGTTGCTGACCCAGGCAGGGTTGAGTGTTAATGCTCAGTGTTAGAGCATGCTTGCTTTACTAAGAGCTTGTACAAATGGGATGTGTTCTGGGAAACCTCGTAGTAAGGGTAGATTATGTGAGTGCAGATGCAAAGCAGCAGGATCATGTGCGGTTGCTGTACAGAGTGAAGGTCAGCAGAAGAGCACACACTCTGCAGATAATGGGACAGAAAGCTGCACAATGCAATTGTATAAGAAATGGACTTTTGTGTTGAGTTTTCCAATTTTGACAATACTTATGGTCCAGA
>VZRL01000654.1:1369814-1498655 GCA_013397895.1 Origma solitaria
CCCTTAAAGTAAATCTAAATACTTCAGTTTGATAAAATCAGAATATTTAATTACATTTTAACTGTTTTTTAAAATTTTCTACTCTAATTTAATCACATTTCACTAACTTAATCAAATGCCACCAATTATTTTTTATACAATAGAAATATTCAATTTTGAGTAGGCTAAGATGAAATATTTGGGCTATAACACATTTTTTAAAATTATTTCCCGTTGTAATTGATTTTTGTCAAGGGTCCTGCACTTCTGAGAGTGAATTTATGAATTTATGAATTGATATGTCCTAGTACTACTCATAAAATCTAAAGACCTGATAGACATCCAACATCCAACATCTTGCAGTGGGTTTGCTACATTTAGCTTACGGTTTTGGGTTCCGTTTGATTTGAGTCAGTCAATGATATTGCATCCTTTGGTAACCTTATTGCCCATGTTAATTACTTAGCCAGATAAAAACAGAGATAAGCAGAGAAATGTCAATGAGTAACTTACGATTTACAAGTTTAGATGGTAATATTGGCTTGGACTTCTCAGGAGATGCCACATTCTCTTCATCTGTTACATACTCAAAATTAATAATAAACATCATTGCTACTCCTTCTTGATTTTTCACTGGAATTATGTGGGTGTTGCAAATGAAGGTAGATCCTGCAGGTGGATTAAAAAAAAAAGAAATATATAAATGGAAGGAAACATTTTTTTTTTTTCACTCAGTAATTCTAGTTACACCAACAGACAATGAAGAATATTTCTTTGAATTTTATAATTGAGCATCAAATATCTTATCCTTTAATTTAAGCAGGAATGTTTTCATAAAAAGAAATACCACAGTTCACCATTTATTGGAGCATTACCATTACCAAAAGGCATCTCCTTTAAAATGTCAGTGTCACTTTTTGGGGTTTTTTTGTTCACTGGAAGTGCCTGTATAGACAGACTTGCAATATGGAGACATTTAACACCAAAAGTAGCAATGTGAACACTGTTCCAACCACAGTCCTTGCAAAGAAAGCATAACCTGATTCTTCTAAATGTCAAACATTCTTCAAGCATTTGGTTCTATTACACAGGATGAGTCATGCATTAAGTATTTATGGATGTAAATATACCACTATTCTATTTTAGTTCTCAGTCTTTTGGGGACTGCCAAATGTTTAGGTTTGTGTTAAAAATTACATTTGTTATTTTTTTTATACTCCATCACAAAAATCTTCTAAACTGTGCTGATAATTTTCAATAATTTTCAAAAGTGTTTGACTTAGCTCTAATATACAATTTAAAGTATGAATTTAAAAATACCCTAGTTTTCACTTTTATGGAGCATACTCAGCCTATACTGAAAAAAATAGGGAGTGTAAACTTTCAACACCTCTGGCGCTCGGGATGTTCTCGTTTAAAAGCCTAATTAGAGTTAAGGAATCCTTTGTGTTAATTCTTCCACTATAGCTTTAGAAGTTTCAGTTGACAAGGTCATTAGTTTTGATTTAATTCTTTCTATTAATGTTACAGAACATAGTGGTTCCAAAAATAATGTGATTGCTGTAAGCAATACAGTAATGTGCTAAAAGCTTCAGGAAGACACAACTGTGAGATAGGGTCTTTCCATGAGAACTAGGGACTGATTCAATGTACATCATCTGCAATTTAGGCACTCAAATGCAGTAATCACTGAAACTTGACAGGCTGTGTAATTTGACAAAAACAGATCCTGATCTGGATTGTACAAGAATATTTTTTTTGTTTGTTTCCATTGAGGAGAGAGATAGTACAATTTATATCATTATAACCAAGATCAGATTCTGGCTTCTTATATTTAATGTAGTACTTGCTATAATGTGGTATATATGGCAATTCGAGTTATGTACAAAATTGACACGCTGGCCTTTCAAGTTTTGCAGCTGTAACTTCCATCCATTTAATAAAACAGTTAAGCTGTGGCACTTGCCACAGTTTCCATGGATACAAGCTCAATGTCTTTAGTAAACAGAAAATAAGCAATTTAAGACTGTTCCATTAGAGCTAAAAATAGAAGTGCTGCAGGCCAACCATTGCAACACAGACTGGTTAAACAGAGGGGTTGGAGAGAATTTAGAATAATCTTTGTGGTTTTAGCTAGCAAATAAAAATACATACTGAGTTTAAAAAGTCAAAATTCTATTTATTGGTTTCCTTGGAAATTATATAGACTGCTTTGACATGGAGATTTATAGGTTGAGCAGGTACCCCCAATATGTGGAAGTGGGGCTTGGCTGAGGAGTGCATGGCTTTGCATAATAGTGAACTTCAGTGGATCAAACATTTGTCAGTATTTGCAAAGGAGGATGATGAGGACACTTTAAAAACTTTCCTGCTTTTGAAGGCAAGGCAGTTTCAGCTTTTGAAATGTTTCCCACAGTGCTAAGTAATGACACTATCTGCCATTTGTGTAGAACATTCCGCCCTCAAGAATTTACAAACCTCATTTGTACTGAAGCTAGGGATTTACATCTCTGGGGAGATGCAGAAGCTGTTTAACAGTCCACATCTTAAGAACTTGACAAAAAGAACATAGGATTGAAAATTTAAGCTGTATGTAGAAATATTTTGGGAAAAAAAATGGGGTTCATATGTGATTTAATTTAGCATTGTTCCTTTGAAGACCAAATACACAACAGGCTAGTAAGTCCACTGTAGCTCATTAGTGTGAAGTTTTACCAAGAAACCCAGGCTTTTTAAGAGGCAAAGAATATTTACTTTTTTTGTAAGACTGAAAGTGGAATGCTGCAAGTTAACCAAAATATAGTGACAGTCGCAGTCACTGTTAGTGACACTGCTAGTGTTTGTGTTTAGTACAGATACTGCTATCTGCTATACACATCAGTATCTAGCTCTACTGAAGTGGCAATAGGGAAGTATAAAATTCAAAATGCAAGGAATACTCTAGTGTGATTTAAAAGGAAGAGATGTGTACAAAGAAATAACATTGGAAAATTCAAAAGATAAGCTTTGAGTTGTTAGAGTTGATAGCAATAAAGAAATAATAAGGAGCAGCTTGTTTACAAACAACTTTATTCAGTATTTGCACTCTGGCATCCCAGTGTTCTTCATTGCACTCAGCATGTTTTTCCTGTTTTGCCTCTATGCTGAATATTTCAAAAGTAAGATATGCTTCTGATGAGCAATAAAAATGGTAATGAAGTTTTTGGAATTTGCGTTTCTTGCCTAACAGCACAGGGCAGGTGGGTGATTTAATGAGAACAAATAAGAAAATTATGCCTTTATATTAATAAATTCAATATCCAGAAATATATCTGAATTTTGTCACTATTACTATTGAGGAGTAATCATGCAATATACCTGTTTTGCTCTCTTGTTATCATTGTTGGAGATGACAGAAGACAAGCTGGATATTTTCTTGTCAGCTTGAATTGCATAGTTATAGGGACTTGTTTTCTTTTATTTATAACATTGTAAAGCCCACTGTTTCATTTAGTTAAATTAGTGGAAAAATATCCATATGGGAAGAACAGATTTCACTCCCCTATTTGCTGTGTGGATATGATGTATGATTCCATGGCTATGTATTCTACAGTATGATTTCACAAGACCACACAGCCTTGTGTGAAAAAAGTAACTGCCAAAATACATACATAAGTGACAATAAATATTTAAGAAATAATGATTTAGGGTATATTAGGGTTATATAAGGATATATTGCACCATTTGAGCAATTCTGATGAAGCAAAGCCTATTTAACTATCTATCTGCATAGTTGACTTGCTTCAAGAGAGCTGTACAAGGCATGCACATCAAGCCAATTAATCTGGTTCATAAAATCTATTTACCTTTCCAGTGATTTTGTATGGAAGATTTTAGGGCAGATTTTTATCAGACTGCATCTTCTAGGTACAACTGCATTCATTTATTTGAATTGTTATAGTTCCATTTATAAGAAATTTGGAGAGGACAGTACAACTAACACAACAGTGAAGACATTCTAAATTCTCACATTACAAACTCTTATAAGTAAACTTAGAAAAATGACAAATCCTGAACAACTATTTTCATTCGGCCTTCCTGGGAACCAAATCTTCACAGGCCATTATGTATGCCAAGCTCAAAGGATCTCTGAAAAATGGGACACTGGCATTTAGGTAATTGTCCTAATTCTGCAGAATTGCCATGGTTCATACAACAAAGACCTTTCAAAATTCATCATGGTTCTACAGAATGGCTCTGGAACCCTCTTGCCCTGAATGGGTCTGACAGTTGCTATCTGCATTTCACCCTCTAAAAATTTAGACTCCCCCACTCAATACAAATTTGAGCACAGCCTTCACAGGGCTGAGACTGGTTTCAATATATTTTGGAACCAATCTTGGCTCCCTGTGCCAAAGCATTTATGACTTTTCAGATATTTTTTGTTACTAGAGCTGCTGTAGACAACTGACTAAGGCCATAGAAAGAAAAAAAATTTGAACATGTCCTCTGTGTGCATTTAGACATTTCTGGACAGGGTGACCTCACACCAGAGTTTTCTAGGATTGTGGAAATGTTTCACTTTTATGAGCTATAAGTAGTCCAGTGTAGGTATCTGTACAATCCATAGCCACTTCTGCTCATTTAAAATTGAAGGTGACAAAGAATAAATCAAAACATAACAAAGGAGGAACCAACAACAGCTTGCTTACTAGAACAAGACCAAAGACAGTTAAAAAATAGAGGCAGAGATACTCTACATTTCCAGATCTAGGCAGTCCTGTTTGCTGTTTGCAAGACAGCTCTGACTAAAACCTGTCTGCAGTACCACAATTTTATGGTAATACAGAGACAAGGGAAAGAAAATGGATATTCTTTGCAGTTTTATTAAATAATCCCTATTTTTATTTTGGAAATAAATACCCTCCACTTCCCTCAATATGATTCACACTTTGTCATCAAAACAAATGCTCAAAATGCCTCCTCTCAGAGGCAATAAACTTAAAATTACCAATTACAGTAGAAATGCAATTGAATATATATATATTTATATATATATATTCAATTGCATACTAAGCTTAGTCTTAATTCTGTCATCATTTTACTGAAAAGGGACACAGAAAAGTCCACATAGTTCCTGTTTTGTTAGTAATGAGGTGAAATACTGTTTTCATAGATTAATTTTTGACTAGTTACTGTGACATTATTAGAGCGTGACCACTATTTACTAAGTAGAAACTTAGTGTTTCTATGTTAAGAAAGAGTTGACTTCCACAAATACAAAGAACACCATGCAATAAAACATAACCAATCTCATTTGTAATCTTATGTCCGTATTTATAGCCTTATTTGCCCTTTCATCATAGCATGGCATATGGGGATTGCCCAATGTTAATAAGGACTTCTCTGGGGAAAGAAAAGAGCTAAACTGAGGAAGAATTAATGTGGAAGATCAGAAGACCATCTCTGTCTTTGCCTATTCATCATGGAGTCTTCATCTTTGGGATGAGAAGACAAAGTGTGGCTTTCTACTAATTCCTAAACTTCACAAATTCAATATGCCCTTCCTTCCTAATGGCCAAAAGACACCGTTGCTTTCTACTTTTTTCAGCTTGGGGAAGGTCTTGGAAAGGTACAGTACTTTTCCAGCCAGAATGTAAAGGGAATTTAATGAAATGAAACTTATGCACTGGTCCTAGGAAAGGCAATACTGTCCTGCTTTGTGCAGACATTCAGGAAGGCTGAGACTGTGAGCTTTATTCACCATGCCCAGCATACAAGTAGTAACAAGTCCCTTAGGACCATATGAAATGCAGTTACTGCAAGTCTTGTTTTCTGGCCTAAACTCCTGTTTATAATCCATTTTATCACTAAATGCTGGCAGATAAAGGACATAGACATGCTTTTTATATAGAGTGAGGAAGAATCACAGGAACTGCGCTGTAGAGGAATTACTTGGAAGGCAAGATGGGAAGGGGGATACAAGATCTTGTGAAATAAAGCTGTCTCTTGCACACAGCTGCTAAGACTTTCGCATTCCTGAAACACCCTAAGAATAAGGAGAATATTTGTATTTGATACAGCTTCATGTGTGAAATGTAATTGTGACTTTATTCCCTGTGGTTCCACAGCTACTTTCAACCAAACTTTAAAAAAAATAATGGAAGTAAGCCAAAACCTTTTTTTATCCTGATGTGTTGTCAAGATTCTGGTAACAAACGCATTTAAAAACTTGGTTTAAAAAACAAACACTGTAAATGGTGCAGAAGAATGACACCTGAAAATGACTGGTTGTAATTTATTAATGAGACCAGTATAGCAAAGCATTTTGTATTCTTGAAAGGTTACAGATAAAGAAAAGGAAATTGAAAGAAAAACAGTACCCAGGGAATATTTGCTCTGCTTTGTGTGATTTTTGTGACTTATCCCTGAAGAAAGTCCTTTCTTTTATGCTTAAAATTCAGAAGCCTATTTACCTCCATTTTGAGGTCCACTCTAAGCAAACACTGTGTTAGGTGACGTTTAGTTGGCATTTAGGGACAATTGCACCGGGGATGTGTATTGAATATTCAAGCAAAGCCAGTTTGTCAAATAATGAGGCATGATGTGTATTGTGATGTGGGGACTCAACATGAACAATCAAGGACTGAATATCTAATTCTTTCTGTTTCTATTCAAGCACAAGCCAGGAACAATGCAGTATGTCATAAGGAATATTGCTCCTAGCAAAACAAAGGTTTACTTTCTTTCTAAAATCATGCTAAGAACTCTATTCCTGTAATGCTATGTTGAAAAAAGTCATGCAAAATTTCACCTGGTTTTATGATAAAGGGCTCCAAATACCTTTGCAAACCTATTTTTGTGTAAACTAAAATGAACTATTTATTAACAGATTTTCACAAATTAGTCTTCTTGTTTATACAATAAAAATAAGTGGAAGAAGGACTGAATTTGCCCTGAGAATATTTCCCAGCACTTTGTGATGTAGAACTAGATCTCTGGAGACAGATACCAACCACATAATTACCTGTTCAACTCAGTAACAACCCCATAAAAGAAATATCGGACAAATACTTCTGTCTGTTTGTACCTGCAGCTCTTTGCATCTTTGCAGTTGATGTCATTTATTCAGACCTTTGGAGACATCTGGTCTGTAAATTTAATCTATTTAAATTCTGTCAAAACCTTAACTCATAGGAAAGAATTACCCTCGGATGTTCCCTTCTTTCCTGCCCTGCATTTGTTATGTGGCTGCACACATAAGGAATAGGAGAACACTTGATGCTAAGACTAAAGATGATTATATTGGTAGCCATAAAGAGCATCTATTCCAGGAATCCCAGGTTGTGTTGCGTTTCTGCCCTTCAATGTGTACAGGTATAATTTTACCTTCTTCTAAACGTGCTAAGACTAAGACATAAAAACAAAAGGGTTTTAATCAAACTAGCATCAAAAATGAATGAAGAAATTAAGGATAACTCAAAAAAACTCTTGATCCCATTTTCTCAATTGAATTAATAGATTACCACCCTTCAGTATTAAAATGTGCCTCGTAGATTTCCATACACAACTTTAGGCAATAGGTTGGTTATACAATTCTCTTTATCTTTTACCTGTATCTTCTGAGCTGTGTGTGTAAGTCACCATTTTCCAATTCCATCTGACTGAAAATGAGCCCACTGTGAGTGGCAACGATGGGGAATTCACACGCTTCCTATATCTGTGTGACTGTCTATTCTGAAAGATTCACTGCAGAGAACAACTAAAAATAGATGGTAGGTTGAAATGTATTATATCCCTTTTCAATTGAATAGCTATTTTTAAGGGGGATGGGTAGAGACAAGAATATATTTGGCTGATATTTATTAGGGACCTTACAGTGATTAAATGAGACCTACTTCCTTTGACATTTTACTCCACCCTCCTTAGCAAATATTCATTCTGTCACTGAAATGGTTTCTGATACTAAAATTTGATTTATAGGACCATTTGTATTAACTCACACTGTTTAAAGGTGAGAGAAGAATTTTTAAAGTAACAAACTAAGAAAAAAATTGCCCTCTGGAGTCTGTGGACAAGTTAATTACTGGACTGGCATATATGAATATCTCATTTGCTCTTCTTTTAATCCCATTTGTAATATAATTAAATTGGCAGATAAATACTGCTCACTCCAGCATTTCCTAGGCTGCTGCATTGCTACAATTATTGCTAACCTCCTAACTATAATATCTACACCTACACTAATAGGCTATGGTGATTAATTGTAATGCTGAAAACATTTTATATGGAATGACAGTTTCCTGCTTTGTTGTTTAAGTATATATAAACATGTACAGAAAATATAGGGCAATTAAATATCAGTCAAGGAAAGAAAAATTAAACGAAAAATAAAAAAGTAGTGATATTATATGTTTAGAAAGAAAAGACAAATAAAAAAGCATAGAGTGAAACATGTTGAAAACTGTATATGGAGGGCAAAGATTTGTTTAGGCTCCAGGCTGCCTGCAGAATAATTCTACTGAAACCACAGCTGGGCCAGCAATTTCAAGATAGGCTTTTTCTTCTTTCTGTCTCAGCTCACCTTACAGCAACATGTGAGTTTTGTCAGAGGGGGTTTGTCTAGAGCACAGACTGAAGTCAGGAGGCCCAGTTCTGACAGTCAGTCTGGAACACTCAAGCTGATCTTAGAGATACACTCTAGTACATGCATAGTGGGGTGAAAGCTGCGACTGAAACTGTTTTCTGAATGGGTTCTCATTACTGGCAGTTTGCAAAGATGTTATGTCCAAACATGAGAGTTCCTTGGAATCATTCAGACCCTAAACTTAGTCTAAAATCTGTTACGTTGCCTTTTCTTTCTAGAAGTATATAGCAAATAGTGTTACTTCTAAAAAGCAATGTCTCTGACTTGTTAATGGGGATATTTCTGTCTCTGCATATGCAGTTGAACATCTCATGCCCAGTTCCTTTCATCTTGTAAAGTTTCTGAGTGCACTGCATGCTGTGTATTACCTGATGCTAAGAAGTCAGACACAGAAGGTCAGGGAAGACTGCACAAAGGGCTACATCAATTAAAATAACTTAATTATTAAGCCTGTAAACCTGTTGCAAATTAATTGCTGAATAACTGAGGAAGATTTTTCATTCTTTTGTATGTGTTACAGACTATGTGAATGAAGCAAGTCCAATGCTTCTTACCTTGTTTTCTTAGTATAAACACTTCTTTTAAAGGCACTTGCTGTATAGTTATAGTAAATACAAGATATACCACATTTGATGAATTTCATAACTGAAGACTTTAACAAGGAAACACTGCAAACAACATTGCTATTTTAGAAAAAAAGAAACTGAAATGCTTCACTGAGAAATTTTCAAAATTAATTATTTATTATTTTTAAAGGACAATATTAAAAAGAGATTTTTTTCTACAATGCACATTATTCCTATGAGAAAAAAAATATTTTTAAGTGCGCATTTTACAGAAAATATATTTAAAAGTAGTTTTCAGGATTAACAAGGAATAGTAAATCCACTGTTTGCTCAACTGTGTGATACACCTGACTTGGGGACATTTTAAAAGAGATTTATGTTAGGTACTAAAATGTAGATACATTTGACTAGAGTTTTCTGTCTATTAAGAAGAGAGATCTCAGAATGTAATATCCTAAAACGTAGAGCATCGCAATGTGGGAGAGTATTAAAAAATTACCAATGTCCAATGTCATTGGACATAGGTCAATACCACCTGAGAAGAGTCAGTGATGAAAGACCAGATTCATTTCTGAAACTGAAGAGATGGGTGAAAAAAACATAATAACTTGGCTCAAATAATAATAATGCAACACTATGGTTTTAGTTGTACCAACAGCCATTTATATTACTTTAAGCAATTTTCAATAATTTTTCAGTCTCTGTCAAGACAGAGAATTTTTAATTAGGGAAGGTCATAGTAGGAATTGCATTAATTCAGTGGAATTATGTGCAATTAGAATAGTTTTGAAAACAACTGGATTTCATTGTGAAAATGCTTTGATTTTTTTTCATTCACATTTTCAGTAAACATATTTAAAGCCTTGCACCAAACAAGTATACCAGAGGTATAGCTCAAGGTGAAAAACATTGGTACGACACATTTTCTCTCACATTTTTTAACAGAAAAATAAAGAATTGCAGAATCTTAATGTCTGCTTAAAAACATTTTGTGATGATCTCAAATGTAAATATACCTTAAACATAAACCTTTGCAAAAACAACGAAGTGAGAAATAATAGTTCTAATTTCTTGTTTTTAGCTAATTGGACAAGAGTTAGGAAGAATTTAATTACATTTGCTAAAATTGAAAATGCCTTTTTTCTTTATTTTTTTCCCCTCAATCTTTCTCTATTTCCACCTCTCTAGTTCTTTTTTTTCCTTCTAGACATTCTTTTCTAAACCCTCATTAGAAGCTATGCACCTCTGGGCATTCAACTGAGAAACGTCTTATTATGTTCATGAGAAAAGGGATCTCAAGTTTGTTGAATATTGCCCATCTTGCAGAAAATGTGCAGACTAAGATTTTTTTGTGGAAGTAACCTCATTTATTACCCCAAATTAAACAACATAAACTATTTTAAGAACTATCTGAATAACCTTGTAAAGCAGAACAGAACAGGAAAAAACCCAAACAAAACCAACACCAAACCACAAAACAAAATTCACAACCTCCCCCCTGAACTCCATTTTAGTAATTTGTTTCATTCATTCAAGGTATTGGTCCAGAATACACTATCAAGTAAGAGTGATCCAGATTCTGTTCTCATTGACATTGTGCCATTTCAGGGAGATTAAATGGTTTTATTTGTGATGCAGTTCTTAAAAGATATCAAAAAGAAGAAGGCATTAAATGGCCATACAGTATGAAGGGTGATATAGAAAAACAGATCAACAGCAGGTCACCCTGAGGCAAAAGGGAAATGCTGTCATTTCTGCAAACTTTCACAAGTGCAATGTACATTCAGTTCCATCGGTCAAGTGGAAGGAGTACCATTTTCTAAATATAGATGCCTTTCTCATGGAAATCATACTCTTGGAAAATCACACCCATGGAAGCATACCCTTAATGGGATTTTACAAATGAATTGATCATGAGTTGCTTGAAATACAAAACCCCAAACTTGTAGAAAAAGAATGAATTGTGTCATCGTATACAGGATCAGAAGTGAAGTCCTTGTGTGCATTACAGTGCTTTACCGTAATCCAGCAAAATGTATCTAAAGGCGAAGCATGGCCAGACACAAAATGAGGGATTCTTGTTGTATGCGGTAGCTATCATAAGGTCTTGGTAAAAGAGACAATGATCTGGAAACCTTCATCGGTAAGAAAGTCAGCCCTGAAAGCTGACGGAAGTACTCCAGCTAGTCAGATCATAAAACAAGTGGATTTGTCCTCCCAGGACAAACAAAGTAGTGATATTCAGGAGTTCTAGGTAACATAAAATCATGGGATTTTAAATGCATATTAATAAATGTGGTGGGAGGTCTATGTACTGAAGGTACAAACGCACCAGAAAAATATTAAACTTCTTGTAAAAAGAAAAAGAACCTCTTTCCTGATGAAAAGTCTCCAAGCCAAACATAATATATTTTTAATTTAAGTTCTCATTAGAACTGATAAATATGAATAACTTACTGGACTAGAAATTCATGACTGCCCTAGGGGTGGTTTTCATGACCTGATTGCAATCACTTTAGACAAACAAAGAACAATCCCAAGCAGGAAAATAGTGGTCTTTCTAAATGGGTAATTTTCTGTGGTTAAGAAAAATGTAAGCAGAAATAATTGGGAGGAAAAGTCAGACAAATACATGAATGAAAAATCGCAATTCTCAATGAGAATATTAAATAACTAAAGAGTAACAATTCAAAAGTGTTGAAGATCTTAGCAAGTCCATCCGCACTGAGTGCAAAAGTAAGGGTAACAAATAGGGATTAACAGCTATATGGTGAATAGAGAACGGAGAAAGTAAATACACATCTGTGGAAGCTGAGAGGTGTGAAATACCTCAAGTGGAGAGAGGAATGTGACAACTAAGGAGACTAATGAGAGTAAGTGAATACATAAAGAAAAAAAATCCCTCCAGTAACTGAAAGAAATTCTTTACTGTAAGGTTATTGAGGTTCTGTAACAGGTCGCCCAGAGAAGCTGTGGATGCTCCATCCCAGGAAGTGTTCAAGGCCAGGCTGGATGGGGCTCCGAGTAACCTGGTCTAGTGTGAGGTGTCTCTACCCATGTCAAAGGGGTTGGAAGGAGATAAGCTTTAAGGTCCCTTCCAACCCAAGCCTTTCTATGATGCTATGGTTGTGCCAAAAGGGATACAGTGGCAATTAAATTAATGTATGGCAGTAAGCCTGACATCAGTTGTAAGCAAAAGAAGGAAACTTGTGATGTTAGATTAATTTAATAAAGAACACCTGACAGGAATATAATTAATGTCACTCACTCTGGTAATGCAGACATTATTAATGTACAAGAAATCTCATTTGATTATTATATTCTTTGTATAAAAAAGCCAACCAAGTATTCATTACAGATGTATGCTTTTGTAAGGTATTCTACTGATTTTATACAATATTTTAATAAAGTAATAGCACTATACTTATAAAAAGCTCATTACATGGTTTACAAATTGTCTGAGAGCTTCCAAAAAGTCATTAGTGGAGGATCACAATTCATTGCCCATTTCTAGCGAAAGTCCCCAGAAATTACCACAGTAGTATTAATTTGCTTTGAAAAGACCTGAAGAAAATATAAATTCCTTCTGTGAAATGCATGGATGCTTCATAAACAAGTTGTGAAGTGGCTAATGATATGCTAATGAGTCAAAATAGAAGCATTTAAATTACTCTGTAAGTGGGACATTAAATGCAAACAAATGCATTATGAAATGGTAAATTTAGTCAGGCAGTTATAGAACCAGGGCATGTAGGCTGAAATGAATAAAGATAGCTATATCCTGGAATGTACTATCTTCTCACAAAAGAAATAATAGGATAATATGTAAGAATGGTGAACGTAGCCTGCATAAAGAAATAGAATAAGAAGACAACCTTTCTCTCTCTATATACATAGCACTTAGGAGACTAAAACTGGATTGCTGCATACATTTTCTGGCATATGAATTTTTAAAGTCTGTAGAAAAATGGAAGGGGCATAAAAATGACCAGAGGAATAGTATTCTTCAGAATGGTGTGAATCTTAAAGATGTCAATCTTTGTTGTTTAGTGAAAAGTAGTTTGAGAAGTGACTTGCATTGCAATCAGCAACTTTATGGAAGGAGTGCTGAATAAAAGGAGCTGTTGAGTTTAGCAGAAAGAACCTAAATGTCTGGAAGCTAAAAGGGGATAATTCAAGCTGTATCCTCTGGATGTAGAGGATCAGAGGAAGCAGTGGTTCTCCCTCTCCTTATGTTTCTAAATCAAGATTGGAAGAAACAGACAAGTCCTTTTAATCAACAAAGGCACCTATATGTATATTCATTTTCATAAAGTTCTAATGTTTCTTCTGAATATCTCATTTCAATCAAGGAGGAATTCAGTGCTTCCGGTCCCAACTTGCTCTGAATACACAGTGCTCCATAAACCGAGATGCTGCCTCTGCCCTCATTGTACTTGAGATTATAATTTCATGTGCTCTCTTTAGTCAATTTAGTCAATTTCAAAAGCTGTTCATGATTTTGTCAGAGTTCGATGTTCTGATCTTAGAAAGAGGAGGGATGCTAGTGGAAGCAAGGTGACATGGGAAGAATACAGAGATGCTGCTTGCCACTGTAGGGAGAAATTTTGTGTGGCCAAAGCCCAACTGGAGTTGATAATCCTGATGGGTCCCTTCTAACTCAGCAAAATCTATGGTTCAATGATTCCATGGGATCCCATTTGAGCAGGTTTTGGCACATCCTTGTGTAATGGTGGTGTAGCAATTGATTACATTCACAAAACATGACTCCTAACCTCTTCCTCTCTCCTGATGATGGACTTAGTGGCAGATGGCTGTGGGATGCGCATGCTTGGTTTTCAATCAGATGCATCAGCAGTGTTAACTCAGTACTTTCCAGGGCAATGTGTGTGGAGATGCTGTGCCTCTGTTTTTCTCATTCTCTCCTCATAGCATAGGGCATCAGTTCCCAACACTGACCCTCCCATTAATGCTGGAAAATGTGTTTGGCTGTCTGGACTGCATTCACTGCTCAAATAGCAGTTTCCTGTCTGCTTTATGAAAAAGGCAAAGGCCAGATGGTGATGCAGAGGGAAAGCACTGCCAGTGCAAAATCACTATCATTAACTACATTTCCCCACAAATAACAAATATTTATCTGTCAGAATGAAATCTCCCTTGTGAAAAGTTAAAACTTTACTTTGCAATAATTTTTTTAGACTAAAAGCTCTTTTTAGCTACTAACAACTCCACCTGATTAACTAAGAGCATAAACATTCCTGGACATGGCAGTGGAATTTATTCTTTATTTTTGAAAGTAAATCCAGCTTAACATCCCCTAACCTTCACAGAAAGCTCATGTTCTTAGGTTGGAATCATGCCCTTAGTATCCATACTTGATGGCTTCACATGATGTCCTGACTACCCATATGTATGTCCATCTGTTAGGCTGGCATGGTGCCCTCCCACAAGTTGCTGGACTTTGGCCCTAGGACACGGCTGAGGACTGAATGCTTACTTAAATACTTCATGTGACTTCCTGTCTGTGTGTGTGTGTGTGCTGTAACCCTCCTGCTTCTAACGGACAGGATGGAAGGTATTTGCCTAATTTGCTTCAGGCAAAATAGTCTAAATGTAATTCCGAACATCTTTAGGTGTTTTTGATAGAAAAAATTGTAAGCAATTCCATGGAGTGAGTTGGATTTTCCAAGCTGGGTATCTAAATCTAAAATTTTGCTACTAAACTAAGTTTAGTAGCAAAGCATTGCTTTTTCTTAGGAAGAAATGCCAATTCTACAGGGGAAAAAAAAAGTAAATGGTGAATAGCAATTTTGAGAGAGACCATTAACAGACACATGAATAAAGTTTTCATGTGGTAAACACTAAATGGAGGTGGGTTTGCAAAGGTATCCTTCCTTAAAAGGGCTGTATTTTTGACAGTCTTCACATAGTGTTTCAGCTTGCCTAGCCTGATTTTATTTTGCCAGCTTTGTTTTTCAAGTTGAAAAATTGTGCTTCTCTTATCAACTGCTTCTGGGTGGCATCTAGTTCAGAGCACACATCCAAGCTCAATCCACATAATCAAAATGTGTGATTCCAAAGTCCTGTCTCTGCAAACCCTACAGCTACTGACTCAGGCTCTCCTCCAGGAGATGTTCTGCCTGCTGCTTTTCCTTTCTATCATCTATGCATGCTTCCTCAGAGCTAGTATTAGGCTGTAGGATGAGGATCCCTTAGCATCTCTTGTCAAATGTACTACACAGCACACACACTTTTGACTTCTGATTTACTACTTGGACAACACAGGAAAGAAAGAAATACAGATGCAGTAGAGAATTTTCTAGGGCAAAATCACTTAAAACCCAAAAGAATACTTCTGCAAATGAATACAATTTTTCCTGAAATATATTTTCTAATGTTTCCTGGAAGAAGAAAATTTGGTTGCTGCTGAGAGAAAGACTGTGCTCTGCCTCCTGTACTCTTGTCAGAGGCTACAACACATTCACCCAACTCACGAACCCTTCTGTAGGAAAACTCTGAATAAGACTGAGTTTAAGGTCTTTTGTTTGCCATCTTGACTTTCAGTTTCCTGTAACAGTCCATCAGCCTTCCTTGGACATCTGTTTCAAATGCATTACAGTAACTTGCTTAAGACATAACATGCTTCAGGCACACTGCAAAATGGAATTCATAATGTTAAATGATGCAGTGTTCACAGCCACAGCCCACTCTTGTCAAACTGCATGTTCCATGTGCTGGTTCTTAAGACAACTTTAATAATTTGTTTAGGTATCTGTATGAGAAATGAACTCTGCTTATTATTTTGTTTCTTTTTTTAAAGGCCTAAATTGTAATGAAATACTGGCTAGTAATCAACAGTAAAAAAGGCTGACGCTAAGTCATCATGTATCCAGTCTTGAAAATATCCTTTAGCAGAACCCTGTCAAATGTAAGTCAAAGCATATTTCTCTCATAATAATCTATTTTCTGAATGTAGACCTTGTTGATTTGGAAGTTTAATAACACTAGACATTGGTTATCTTTCAGCTTGCCAAACTGATGACCCTTAGCAACTGAGCAATGCTTACTAGTATTTTCCAAGCATCTCCATTTTAGATTTGTTGCCTCTATTGAACTTCATAAAAAGTAGGGATGTGTGACTTACATGTAGCTACTTGACTCATGTAAATTGCTGCTTGGCAATTTTAAGGACTCCAGTGTTTTACCTGTACAGTGCTCTTGAACTTACGCATACTGAAAATATACACAGCACGCGCACACACACACACACACGCACACACATGCACATGCCTGTATATAAAACCAAACGTGTTCTATACACAGAACACTGTAACCAAAGGTCAAGATCATCTGACACCTTTCATTGTGTAACTGTGCTGTTTACAGCTGCATTGTTAAGCTCCATTTTCTGGATTGACTTTTTTCTTCCAAAGCTCTAACTTCATGGGAGTGTTGCATAGAATCAGTAAGTCATTAATCATAATAAGACAAGAGGGCATTTATGATAAGGAACTGGAAATAAAACTTAGCTCCAGGTATTCTGAATTATCTTCTACAGGTTATAGATGTATCTTAGGGAAACTGGTCCTAATAGGCAATAGTTAAATACCCTACATGGATTCTTGAATAATTTAGTCATGATATGCAAGACTGAGCAGTTAAAAAAAAAGAACAACAAAATAATAATAAGAAACATGAGTGCAGAAAATAACAGTCAAAACTTCACATTGTAGCTTCATTATTACATTAAAGTTTGGTAGATGAACTCTAGATTTATTTTCTTAAATGCCTGAGATTACATTATTTTTGTAAGATTTAATTAGTTGTACAGATTTTATGTGCTGATTGAGGCACCTTTACCTCAAGAAATTAAAACGTGTAAATTACATTCTATTCATGTAATTCCTGACAATTTTTAAATGGTCTATTTATTTTAAGGTAATAATTTTTTAATATACACAATACGCATTTTTGTGTTGGGTGAAACCATTACAGTCTACCGTAAGCTCATCCTTTCCAAATTGCAGTAGATAAATCTGTGGTAATCTCCTTTGCAAGTATGGCATAGAACATGTTATAAATACCACAAGAAGGGCAAAATTTACTGTGCAGTAAAGGTCAAAGTGATAAAACCAATAAAGAGTATAATGAAGCCCATTGGCTGGGATTCAGCTGGACACTTAAGCAGATGACAATTTTTTAGCTTGTGAGAAGTCGCTTTGACTTAAGTGTCCTGCTGAATATTGTCACTAATTTGTACTTTGTGTATACTTTATCTTTAGATTATTTAGACAATTAAAATCTTAGACTTTGTGCAGATATCTGAAATGACAGTGGAATAACTGAAGTATTTACGAAGCCCCTTGTGAATATGAGAAAATAATGAAGACTTCAAAAGATATTTAGGAAAAAAATCCACACATACAAACAAGTAATTTGAAGTCAAATCTGTATTTGTACAATCTGTACAATTTCTGCCCCATTTTTTTCCTACTTTTGTAAAACTTGTAGTTAGGAGTTTGCTCCTCATATTTAATTTCTGCTGACATCAGGCATTGACTTCAGGAAGGCAGAGAAAGGTGGGTAAGCCCTCCCCACTCTTGGTGCAGCAGCACAGCCTGGTGACACTCACTCTCTGAGTCAGGATCGTGGCCATACCCTCCCTGAATGCCACTGTGCCATGCTGATCAGCAGAATATCTGCATTTCGGGATACAACTCTATGTGCCGACTTTGATCTCTCTGCTTATCTTTACAACACATTCCACATCTCCCTGTAAATCTGGATATAAGGAAACTGTAGTGCTCCCTTAACTCAGAAGCAAATCATGCTTTGTGCCCCAGGGCAAAGGGGTATCAAATCACATCCACTGGTGTCTATGCGGCAGAAAATTTAATTCAGTTCAAGGTCTTTTGAAATTAGTTTCAGTGTCCAAATGATGAGCTTGATTTCCTGTTCATTAACACAGATCTTGAATGAGTTGTTCTTGGTCTGTGCAAATGTGAGACAGGATTTCATACCCTTACTGTGCATTTTCAAAACCAGTACAACAATTGCTCTGTATCTCACTTTTGAGATTCCAAACTAGGCTAAGAAGTAGTTGAAAAGTTATTATGAAATATTTTCATTGGAGAAAAATGAAATTTTATTCATCTACATTTTTGATTAATGTAGAATTTTTATAAAGTTATCTAGAGAGAAATTTTGACTTTTTCTTGGAAAAAGAACCAAATTAGAGTAATGATTTTTGGGGAGATGTAGAAACTGTCTTTTAAGTGGGAAATACTAAACTGCTACAGTGCCAGGTGTAAGTCATAGTTTATTTATCCCCTCTTTTATTTGTGGGATTCTGTGACTGTGCTTCATCTCCCATGATACTTTATAATGGAGTAATTCTTACAATTGGCAAAGTACTGTACAAATGTTTCAAAAAACTCTAAACCACCCAAACTTACAATGGCTGAGAAAACGAAAATAATTCCATATGCATTAGTTTGATACAGGTCTAAATATTTTTCATTTCTTCTGAATAGGAAAGTATAAATTTGGAACTAAACTTTATCAAAAATTAAAATTTTCCCATTCATTTTCTCCCCAAAACTTTTACATTACGTTCTTTTTGACAGACTATATTTTGTAGTTGCAGTGTGCATTTGGGCTTCCTTCAGTTTTATTTTGTTTGTGTACTTGAGACTAGCAGCAAAACACTGATTTTAATAGATTGTACCTGTGCTGTACAGTTGTAAATAACGTGCCCAAAGTCACATGCCTCAACTAGAGAAACAGTTCTGGTGGGGGTGAAAATTCACTCTATAACTCTCAGGCTGTTCTCTTTTCTTGAGCAACTCTGACTTCAGAAGGCTCAAGTGCAGGAAGACTCCAGAAAGAGTATCCATACCCTCTGGAAGAAACACATTATTTCACATCAGAAAATGCAAGTCTATGTACTTTTGAAGTAGTGCAATATTACTCTTTCTATGTTCAAGTTTGTTGTGTGTTCTGGATAATCTGCTGCTGCTACTGCAATAGACTCTGAAACCCCCTCTCAACCCTGTGCTGCCATTTGACACCCAAGAAGAGTAGAGAGAATAACTTTACTAAATCATAACCAGCAAGGGAACCAAGGAGGTGGGTGAAAGTAGAAATCGATCATACAGGAGAAAAAGAGTAGGAACACTACCTGTTCTGCAAGCCAGCAGTTCTCAGGCTCAAAGGGAAGTTTAGCAAGCATTACAGATTGAGATGTCTGTAAAAGTCAATGGCAAAGAGAAGAAATTCCTCTCTCTTCCTTGCCAAAGCCTACTGCCTAAACCAAGGCAATTATTAATCACGATTAAAGTGTGACTCCAAAATAAAAAGTCAGTTCAGATCCAACTCGGAATATATTCTGCTAATCCATCCATTACTCATATTAGCACGCTAACATGCCCAACTCAATTTCTACGCTTTGCTGGAATTTGTGATTACAAATTAATATTAATTCAATGAAACACTTTGTAGCTTATTATTTTACCTTGTTTAAAATCCCATTATAGAAGTATTTGAGGGGTGGTGCAATATACCGTAGAAATGCTTTTATGGTTATTCCTCCCTAAAGAATCTGAAAATGATATTTGCCCATGAGGCTTCCTCTAAGCTGCAGTAAAATGCATGTAGTAAAAACCCTACTTAAGCATGTCCTGGCATTCACTTGCTACTATTAAAATAATAGTAGTCATGGCAAGTTTTTAATCATCAGTATGTTAGACTATGTTATAGAGATTTTTGTCTTAAAAAGTTCTGCCATTTCATGACATTGATGATAGTATAGAAAGCTCAGTTCATGTTACTCTCACGAGTTTTGTTGCAGTGCAAAATATGTGTCTTGTTTTAATTTGTTACCATCACAAGTGATATCTGAAGTGCTATTCCATGCCAAGTTTTGACAAAGACGTAATCCTGCTCTTATCAGTGATAGTACAGACATGGAACTGCAATTGAATTCTGAGTGTAATGCTTTCCTAAAACCGGAGGCTTTAAGTAGAAGAACTATGCAAGTCCTTGAGTAGTATAAGCCCACCAACAGATACTGGTATGCAAGAAACATTCATTCTTTTCACCTGTCTACCTGACTTGGGAATGTGCATTTATGTCTTTTAATGACAATGGTATATAACATTTGAAGTCAAAATATGTCAGAAGACTAAGAGCACTATATGCTGCCCAAAGTGTAAACCAAAGTTATATTAACTGGGGAGGTGATGTGGATGGGTGGATCTCTATTTTCATTTGTTCTCTACCGGAATGGCACTTTTGGAACACGTTTGCAGTTGAAAGGATAGTATAAAATATTTAAATTGTTATAAAAGTTGACAGATGCCAAAGACTAGCATTAAAAACATATACATTAGAAAATTAGGAGATGTATTGCTTGCACAGTCTAAATTAACACAGGTAGTCTAAAGTAACATATGTGCATATATTGTTGGTGACAATTTTGAAAATCTATTAAAATTTAAATAAAGAGAATATTTATAAATATCTTATAACATATAATAGAGATAACTTTATCTAATGGTTTATAACATCAGAAATGCAAAGAATAGTATGTAACACTTGAGGACTAATTTTTTACTAGACTCTGATCTTCAGACCTGTTCTTTCCTACGAAATATCATAAGGCTTCGGTCTTGATGCAACACTCAAAGGCAGAGAAATGAAGATAAGAATACAATACTTTTCTAAAGGATGGTTGTACTCCATTTTTCACTAACCATATCCTTTTGCCTGAAACAAAATTCTTAAGTTTCTTTTTCTGTTTTGTTATTGCTTGTATTTCCCACCCACATGGAAAGTAAATATCACTGTTTTATCAGTTATAAAGTGTTACTGTCAGACCTCCCGTCCAGTGCATGGGCTCTTTTCCAGTTTGCAGCTAGGATGCTTTGGACTTGTATCATTCAAAGTGTATTTCTTTTCACATGGCAGAGGCAAAATTCTTCCTAGTTTCTTAGAATGCTGCAGGTGTGAAGTCAAAATGTGTCCTTCAAATGGCTCAGGCAGGTACCTAATTTTATAAGAGCTGACATGGTATTTAATGCAGAGAAGAACAAATGTATGTTTTCATAGTAAACATTCAATTATGTCCAATTTGTTCTAGCCCTGAACTCTTCATACTTTTGTGCCTGCATGAGAGCACAATACTGCATATCTGCAATTGTCATGCAGTCAGATACAAAATGTGAATAACTGTCTACATTCTTTTTCTGAATCACGCAGGGTTGTTTTAAGTTGTCCAGCACTATTTAATACATCATTATTTATAATTTTCCTCTTGCAAATTCATCTGCCAGAAATATTCAGCTTTATTCACACCCTCAGGAAACACAAGTCTTCTACACAGTCAAGATATATTGAAATTTTGCCTCTTCTACAGACAGAATATTCCCTAAGGGGCAGCGTAACATCTGTGCTTTCTGCCAATGTGAGAAAACTGGTCATGCTACTGAAAAGCAACAGTGGTGGCACATGCAATGTATCTTGTCCTCCAATCTTTTCCCTTCTGCTGAAAAAAAAAGAAAATTATCTTGCAAATCAGTTACACTAATAAATTTTCTCATCTGTTTGATGATGGAGTCAGAAATAATTTCCTTGATCGTTTTCCAGACGCCAGACTAAGTCCTAAATTTTGGCTGAAAGAAGAATCTTAGAACAAATGTATTTATTGGTCCTTGTCCTAGAAAAGTTGGAGACATGTTAGGAAGTAAAATATTCATATCACTAACAGTACTTATCCTCTCAACATCCAATATGCGCTGGCACAAAGTATAAGGTACTAGCAAAAACTTTAAAATTACTTCCCTATTGCCTATATAGATAATCCTAAAAGTTAAAAATTTTTACCTTCGAGGAAAGGACTCAGAGTACAGTGCCTAAGACTTAGACATTATTTTGAAGTCGTATTTTCACAAATGAGGTAGACAACTAAGAGTTTGCCTGAACAAGTAAATAACAACAGTTCAGTGAATGGTAGTTAACTGGTAAATTCACCCGTCTGCTCTTGCATCCTTCTGTTGTCTCAGCTTCCTAAATATACCATGAATTATTTTTTCCTTATCTGCTATACAGCTTGGTCCTCTTCTAACAGGTTGATCTTGAACAGTCATTATCCTGCCCGCCAAGAACTTCTGCTATGATGCAATATCATATTTACTAACTTCCACATATGAACAGCAGATGGTTTCAGCTGAATACACATGAACTTGTGTGACTGTATGTTGCCATCCTTAGTTCAGTTTAACCCTTCAGCAGCTCTTTGCCTTTGCCATTTAACAGTCTTGTCTTGAAATAGGAAGGAATTCAGACTGTGAAAACATCAATATTTTTCCTGCTTATACTAGTGGTTGATGTCTTTTTATACTATTGTGATAGCTAAGAATACTTTGTCTAACTGTTCACTAGATATGAAAGTCTGTTTTGCTTCCAGCTGCTTACATCTCCACTGTGCTTAACAGCACACAGACGTGGGAACACATGGTTTGGTAAAAGTCACAACACATAGTTTGTGAGACAGTGCTTCCAGACACTACTACCAACAACAATTTTATTAAATTTTAGGATTCTGCCCCACTTTAATTTGTTATTATTTTGTCTTTCTGTTTTATGCAATAACAGAAAAGCCTACTGCTCTGGTTATTGATAAACTAACAATTTTATTTCTTTTTGTGCTGAGTCATTTTACATGGAAATATAGGAGTGCTCTAGATTCTTCTTATCAAAATACTTATTTTGGATGGTTTTGACATTGCTTCATATCTCAGGTGATTATTTAAAATGTCAGAATCAAAAAGTCATGACTTATATGAATCTGAGCTACGCTGAGTGCTTAGCAACAGAAATATGAGTATATATCCAAAAGATACTGGCATGGCTAAAAGGAGCTCCCTGTCAGCCTTGCAGTGCTTCAGTGGCTGGGGTGCCCCACAGCAGCCCTTCCCATGGAATGTGGGACATGGTGCAGGCTCACCACAACTGAGCATCTCTAACTACAGTGTAATCTGGAATGTGCAATTGGCTTCTCTCTTTCAATTCTATGTGTTTAAACGATATCAGAACTTGGCTTGAAAATATTTCTAAAATTTATTTGCTATTACTACTGACTTTCTAGGCAGATACTTATTTTAATTGAAACCTTTTGCTCTATTCTGGGATGAGAAACAGCTATGCAGTAGTGTGTTCTACCTCAGTACCTTTGCTTCCTGTGCCTTCCCTTCCCTTCCCGTACCTGTGCTTTGGCTTCCACAGGCCAAGAAAGAGACCTCATTGCTTTTGACCCATGAGTAGTAGGGCCCTTCCTGACTGCCTCAATTAGAGCCTCCATTTAAATAGCTCCTAGTGAAATCAGAATAAAAGAAAGATGTCGTTTTACAAGGAAAAAAGTTCCACTGTTAGTTGTTCTGTCTACACCTGCAACAGCTCAAACATTCAGTAACTCTGGAGGACTTGCATTACACAATGACTTCATATGGCATATGTAACAATCTTTCCTGTTCAGTCTTGTACATATAGGAATTGCCTTCCAGTGTATGTTTTCCTGTAACTATATCTCTGCATTACCTTGTTTTGATTACAATATTTGTGAAAGCAATAAGCACTTGCCAAATATTTGTTTTATAATATGGTTAAAATACACAAATAGCTTTTACCAAAGCATTAAAGTACAGATCATGGATAAAGTCTAGCCACAGAGCTATTTTTTTTTCAGCAGGAAAGATTTTAATTCTATCATCATTAGCTGCTTGCATCTGGTAGCTGCTACTTTTAAATAATACTTTGCACTTTTTATGGACTATATCTGACTCAGTTTACATATTCATTATCTTAAAAAGCCTGTGAAGAAAGAGAACAACCCCATAAGATTTTAAAAAGTCTATTTTAGTAGTGTTAGTAAATTAAAAGGCATTTATAATATTTTTAGGCTGTCCATATATCTACTCAGAAACCATTGGTGCTGAATGACAGAAGAAAATCTCATTTTGCATCTACCTGTCACTGTCAACCTTCACACCTACCCTGTATATCTAAACACAACTCCAAAAGAATATTGGAGGGGGAAATAAATTACTAAAATGGAAATTAAGTGTCTGAACCTCAATTACTTTGCCACAGAAGCTGAAGAAAATTAGACACCAAACTACTATGCATTTGTAACTTTTCCTGCTGATTAGTACACTCAGTAAAAACACATGCTCAATCATGCTAACAAATTAAATGCTACATTTGCACTAGACTTCTTTTAACACATACTGATGTTAAAAGAGCTATTGTAATAATGTATAACTGACCAAAAGATTATTTAATTCTATAAACAGACTATTGGTTATAACATCTTCAAATAAAACTAAGAATATTTTCAAAAGAAAGCAATTACAGAGATGCTTGAGGGAAGGAGGTTTACAAAATCCAGCACAACACTTAACAAAAGAATGAAATTCTTGCCACAAGAAAATTAATGTAAATAGCCTTTATTTTATTTCAATGTTGTACAAAAACATAGTAAGAGGAATTATTTTCTCGTCAAATGAAAGATAATGAAAAATAACTACCCAATTAATATACATTAATTTTTATTTCAAATAAATACAACAGATATTGTGCAAGAAAGAATAAAGTCACTGAAAGTAGCTGTAACATTTTTGTTGTTGTTATTCTAATATGAAGTAATATTCTGTCTGGAATGGAAATGAACGATTTTTCTGCCCAAACCTAAAATTAAGCCAAATCACATCGTTGGGAGAAAGATGTTTCTTTACCATTTTTTCTAACTGATTAACCTTTGCTCCAATGCTGGAGCAGCTCCATCAATGAGATGCTACTGAAGAGCAGCAGCCTGCATCTTATCACTGTGATTTATCTCAGTGCTCTGAACTACTCTGTATAGCAAATTGAGATACCCCATGGCTACAATTGCTACACCAGCTAAAGCTGACAAGGTGCTAGGCTGGTGGGAATTTTCAGAGAAAAAATGATGATTGAGGGAGCCACTGATGAAGCTGATGCTGCAGGTCTAAGCGGGAGAGCGGTGTCTGTAAGACTGATGTGCAGTCATACACAAAAGGAGACTGTAAGCATTTTTTTTAATCAAGATTTTTGTTCCCTAGTTAACACTTTTATTTCATGCTATTGCCTTCACTCCTTAGCCTAGACTGGCATTTTTTCAGTCCAATTTTTTTTGCTTTTTTAAAAATATGTTTTCATCTCAGTTTTGTACTACAAGATGCCAGGGCCACTCTTGGATATTCTGTTTGTCTCTGCTACATTAGAAAGGGAAGGAAGGATTCTAGATACAGATGAATGAAACCAGTGCCCAGCGTCAGCCAGCACAAATTGCAGGCATTCTAGAGTCGGCAGACTGGTCAGTGAAAGCAGGAGAGAAGCTTCAGGTTACCTGTATCCACAAGCTATTCATATATACTGACAAAACATAGGAATACCCAGAGGTCACATTCACTCACAAATGCATGCAATCATTATACATGACTATGTGTTTAGAAATTGCTAGTAGGTAATAATTTCTCATCACTAGAAGTATCTTCTTCATTAAAAGATTTTCCATAAATATTTTTTGGTATACCTTTACAGTGTTAACAATTTCAAAGGTCAGTTTCTACCTATAGGAATAGAAGTTTTGGGCAGTGCAGCTAAAGGCTAAATTTTGCAGAAGCTTTATATCAACATAAGCCAATGTTTCTGCAAACAGAAACAGTCCTGGCCAGTCTTCGGCTGCTCATTTCCACTTCATTCAACTCCTTTCTTTGTGCAAATACAGATGATTGTGTGACTGTGAAACCACAGTGAACTAAAATTAAACTGGTTTTTGGCTGGCTAATATTAACTCAATTTTCCTCCGTATTCTGGATCACCAGAGAGATGCACATCCCACTGTGTAAGCGGGAAATATGGGGCCAAGAATAAGCACTTGAAGCAGACTGAGTACAAGACTCTTTGTCTCAGCATCAATGACAAGCTATTTATGGTTACACATACATTTTCAGAAACAGTCATAATTACCTTATCAAATAGATTATACAGGGTCAATTTCTTTTGCCAGCACTGAGCATTTCTTTGGCAATATCAGAAAGTCCAGCTTAAGTTTTGCCTCAGCTTGTATCAGTTGTTCCTAAAATGTGATTAACTTTCGCTTGCAAAGGCAGTATGGATCATTCCTTAAATGATACTATTCACAGGTGTCAGAATTCAATTGCTTTCTAGACAAAGATAAAACTTTCATTTTGTAACACAGTTGTTGACATCAGTCATATTCCACTAACAGCAGAAAAGTGTAAATTTTTAATTAGTCTTTGATTTATGCAGGCTTGGTTGTAAAACAATGCTACCTATTGTAATACAACACATTTTTGAAACAGAACACTTATTATAGACTTAAAAGCAGCTCACACTGTGACACTGTCTCAGGATGATTGACTGTAATAGTTACAGATTAGTCGAAATGCATTACAGGATATGCATTATATATCAAGACATTATAAGTTATGAGAAACTACTGTCAAGGAAGCAATTATGATAGCTAATCTTGCAATGCTAATTACAAAATGTCTGGAAGATATGTTATCTACATTTATGAATCTTTCTGCATTGATCAATGAAGTAGATATGACAGTGTAAAGAGGAGTACTATGATGACTAAACCTCAGTTGAGAGGATGTCTAAATGGCACTAGAGAACTATTCACAAATGTATACTGGTGCAATACTAATCTATGGAATAAGTGGTGTTTGGAAATGATTTTGTAACCTTGGAACAACTTCTAGTTCCATGAAGTAGTTTTGCTCAAGTTGTCCAGAATGTATAATATCTTCCAACACAACTAAAGATGGTGATATTCAAATCTAGCAGCTAACTAGGAAACAAGCTGTATAAAAGACAGATCCTAAAAATGATGAGATCCTAAAACATGTGCCCACTTACAAGGCACTGTCGACACTTGATCTGAAATGTTAAATACTGTTCTGGACACTGTAGTTCAAGAAAATCAAACTGAAATGAGCATAGATGCAGACAGAGGTAGGCAAGAGCATGGGAGGCTTATCTTGCTAAGAAAAGGTGTTAGGTAGCCTTAGCCGTAGGTTAAGAAGGCAGACAAGTCCTATATGGAAACACAACAGTCATGAGAGATTTGAACCAAAGTCAACATCAGCAGCAAAAGGAGCAGTTATTAACAGCTCAGGTACACACCTCATCTGAAAATTAAATAAATGTACATAGTCATAGCAATAATCAAATTCTATAACAGCCTTTCAAGCAGTTGATCCAAACCCCCTAATTTTGTATAAGTTGGAATTATGAAACTTTAGTAAACAGCTTATTTGGTGTGATTCTCTGCAGTAGAAGCAGGCTGGACTTCATAGAAACATAGAGTAAGCTGAATTGGAAAGGAGCCATCAGGATCATCAAGTTCAAATCCTGGCCCTGTGCAGAACACTCCAAGAGTCACACCATGTGCCTGAGAGCATTGTCCAAATGCTTCCTGAACTCTGCCGGGCTTGGTGCTGTGACTTCCTTTGGGAATCTGCTCCAGTGCCCAACCACCCTCCGAGCGAAAAACCTTTTCCTGATATCCAACCTAAACCTCCCCTGCCTCAGCTTCCTGCCATTTCCTTGAGTCCTGTCACTGGTGGCATTGAAGTTCTTTCAACATTAACGTTCCTGTTGCAACTGAAATACCTTCTAAAATCAACTTTTCAGTTAGCTTTCCCATCCCTTCAAATTCTTTGTATAAACTCATAGGATTATTTTTATCCTTTGAAATAGTATTAATAGTAAGTCAATGGTTATTTCCATCTACCTCCTCATCAGCGTCTCAATGACGGTTAAATATATCTGCATTACATTACGCACTGCCACTCCTGTTCAGACTAGAGCATTCTTTCCTGATGCAACAATTTGACTAAAAAAAAAAAAATAATTGAAAAATTGTGAAGTAAGTTCTTTCCATGTCTACCATCTTTGGGAGTGCCATGGAAAATCTCCAATTATTTAGAAGCTTCAGGTTATATATTACTAAAAGGACAGCCTAAGTCCACAGATTCCCTTTATACAAAGGAGTAAGAGTAGTTGAAACTATGGCACCAATTAGAAGGGAATAAATAGACATGAGCTGCTCCTGACACAGAAGAATTATCAATGTTTCCTTGATGCACAGCAAGGAATTGTACATATTTTTCTTGAAGTCCAAAGTGAACTCTCAATCTGTGGAACTGTAACATAATATGGTAGGAAGGTTCTGATTTGTGGGATCTCTAAAGTGCGTATGATTAGAAATTTTGAAATATGTAAAATTATTTTCTATTTTTAGATCTATTTTTCCTCCAAATAGTATATTTTGAATTGCTAGTCACATCTTCAGTATTTTTGAAGTACCTTTTCTTGTTAACAAATTGTTTCTTAGTCACATAACCATACCTATGGAATATGGAAACATTTTTACAAAGTAATCTCTGAGCAAGTGGGAAATACTTGAGATCTTCTACAGTCATAATTATTAAAAAATCTTTCATAAACAGTACCACCAAATTTTGATAAATGATATTTCCATACCATTTTGCATTATACTTTAAGAATATTTCCTAGCAGAAGTTGCTAGGGGACAAGGCATGGACGGTCATTAACCATTAGCTATGTCCTCTATTAAAAATTTGTCAAGAACTGTAACAGTACCTATGTGTCATTAGAGTCATTCTGTCATATCTTAAATTACTTGTAATGTTAAGGTAAGCTAGGAAGGTCATTCTGCAGAGAACAGACTCATGATCCTCTATGTGTCTTATCTTGATGCTGGTTATAATTTAACTGATTGCCACTTTCAGCTAAACATTTGAACACAACTGTTTTCCAGTAAACACACATTTTGTTCTCTACAGTGAGGATACTAAATATAGATTTATTGATTTGAAGAAAATATCACAGACTCAGAAGAAATAAATGAGTATCATGATTGAAAATCTATTCTGTCACTTGGGGCTGGTTGTATTTTTAGCTTTGGGAGGAAAGCCAGAAGGTAGTTCAAAGCCTGACCTTTACTCCTCAATAATCAGACCTATATATAGTATTTTACTGGACATGCCTTCGTAAAAGAGCTTCAGGTCCTTGTTCTCCCTATTCTGCTCATTAAACAAAAAGGCTGCAGTTATGGAAAAGCATACTTTGCTTGCAGGTAGATATGGTAAAAGACTTTCTAAAAGGAATCCATTCCTCATCTCATATTCCATACATTTCTTGGGTTTGGGAAGAAGGCATCTTCGCTCAAGTGCCTATTTTGCTTGTTTTCTCAAAATGGTATATGCCTGCTCGGGTGTATACATTTTTGCATATTCTCTACAGTAAGTGAATACCACTCTCCTTCAGCTATGCAGCATTGCTCTAATTGAGAAAGGCAAGAAGCATTAATCATCAAAAAGGCTCCAAACATATTTGCTTTCATAGATTTGGTACATCATAAGCAGCAACATGTACTTGCCTCTAGGGCTGATGTGACCTATGTGCCAAGCTCGCTTGCTGTAAATGTGTCGTATCTCCATAACTGTTTAAAACTTTAGAAGGAAGAGAAATGAAGCTCTATGGTAAGAGTTGAATACAAATTTTCACAATAATCCTTTCCTATCAGTAGCATCATCCCATGGTTATAATTTTGTAACAATCTTCAAAACTTTTAATGGTGAGTCAGTAGAGAATATACCTGTCTTTAAAGTATTGCAAATTTTTCTGGGTAAAATCACTTATCTTACATCATTTATCTTTCATCCAGCATTTTGATTGTAAGTAGTGACAAATAAGCTGAAGATAGTCCTGAGCCAGGTTCTCGATCCAGAATTCATAAATTTAGACAAAATAAATTATAAGATTATTTAATAATTGCAAATTAGAAATAAACTCTTCTTATCTTTCAAAGGCTCAAAACCAAACTACAAATCTGAATTTTGTTGTGGTTGGATATTTTATAAGAATAAAACCATATTTACAATACACAGAGCAGCTGCAGTTGCTCACATATATTTACATGAGAAAAAGGAAACAGAAAATACAGACTTGCCTACTAAAAAGATTTGCTGTGTCTTCTGAAAATGCTTCTCTTATCAAAGCAAAATATCTTTTATTAGAAAAGATTTTACTTGAAAATAAGACAGGCAGATGCTACACTTTCCTGACTCCGTACACAAAAGAATTTTGCATTTCCATTAAAAATATATGACTTGTGGGACTCAGCTGACAAGCATGGCCGTCTTCAAAGCCCGAGGATTTGCCTCTATGGCCAACCTGGTTTGTGTGTTCTTTGGCAGCTCCTTCCTTTGTTAATAATTTACAGTGCTTCTCAAATGGTTTCAGTCAGCTTCAGTACAGAGCTCCAATTATACCTTAAGGAGAATCATGTAACAATTATGGCCAGATTCTAGCACAGTTTGAAATAAAACCACAGGTGATTAAACATTTTCATGAACTAACCACATGCAGATTCGTTTTCAAAGAAATTTCTCTCCAATCATCCTGACAGTTCCATGGCAAATTAACATTAATATATATGGAAGCACTATTTAAACAATTGGACTAACATAGCAGGACCCAGACCCTAGATCCTCCAAGTGACAGTGATATCTTAATCAAAAATGTCTGTTTCCTGAAGATCAATAGAGATAAACCTGACTACTCTTCTAATTGATAATAGGAATATTCACTTACACCGTTCCCTAAAGAATCTCTGCATTAAAGTTTTCCCAACATTCCTAAAGGACATATCGAGGACTTAACAGTATACTTCTTTGCTTTAGGTAGAGATCCTCCAGAATGCTGTAGACAAGCTTGAGCAAATAATTCTGCCCAAGTTTTTCGTAATTCTGACTAATTTAATTTAAAACTAATCCAAATTGCTAAGGAAATATTTATTCCAGAAAGGTTCAGTAGGTCTTGTTCATTAAGGAATCTGATGTCTAACTTTTCTAGACTTTAAAATCTGTTTCTACTATCTGCCTTATTCCCATTTATACCTAGAAAAGACATTAATAGAGAACCAGGTATTCTTTCTAGGTATTTGAGTATTATCATGGTCAAAAATAGAGTATGCAGGATAGAAAACACAAAATTCTGGCTTCATTTGGTTAAGCACACATTTTGATGCTTCTATCAGTGGGACCAGATTTCTCTTTGCAGTACGGCTAGTCTTTTAAAATTTATTTTAAAAATTTCATCTTAGACTCTGATGTCATTCTCTTTGGCTAAAAGTGGAAGAATCAAAAAAGACCCAGTACTAAAGGCCTTCTAACTGTCTTTGAAAAATTGATGGGTTGGTAAAAAACAAATATCTGTCAGTTCAGTAATGCAAAATATAATGAAATGTGTGTAAAATTAAATGAAAATTAGTATGAAATGAAATTTTGAATTAAGGTTTTCTTCAATGATAAATTTTCATAAACTCTTCCTGAGTTCAGAAGAAAGTCTTGTGTCTGTTATCTATGAAATCCAGCTCCAGTGAAGTGATTCAAAATGAACTACAAGTCAGAAATTGAGAATTACTGCAGAAATTCAGTGCAGTGAATATGCATTAGCAACAGCCTAGTACAAAAGATACATTCAGAATTAAATTTCTGCTTTAAACTTCAAAACATAATTTCTCATCTGGATTCAGTTGATCATGCTATAACAGGTAATACAGACCAAATTAATTTACGAAGCCCCCATGCACGAAGTAGTATGGAAAACCAGGTATGTGTCCAAAGTCAAATGTACAGTCAGTTATATTTGCTCTTGGAATGGTGTACTCCTGTGTTTTATTTTGAATTCAGGTAGATTGAGTACACACCTGGCTTTTACGTTACTCAAGAATTTCTTGTACTAGAGGAAAGTTATAGCTTCCTTGCTAATCTATTTCCTGCCAGCGACAAGAGTTTAAAAATTCATTTTGTGGCTGAGGAGTGCCCTCAAGAACTCACGATGTAATATTACACCAGGATGCATAGAAGAGAGATGCAGAAATAGAGAACATGAGGAAAATAGTCTGAAATAGTAATAAAATAACAGTCCACAGTTCAGTCTATCCCACTATATGCATAGCAAGAGTCATAAACTTTATGAAAATAGTAGTTTATATAATGTTTTTTTCATATTGGGGCAGAGCAAGCAGACCCCTTGGGTTCTGGGGATTGACACTAAGATATGAATGGTACAATTTCTCCTGGAGGGTCTCTTTAGGAATGTAACCTCAGTTTGTTCTTGGCTCAAGTTTATTTTTATGTCCGTTTATAAATATATTCCTACTCTGACCAATGGTCTTCATATACAAGTCAGTCTTGAGTTAAATTTTCTTTTTCTGCTTTTTCCATGGAAAAGTTAGAATTATATCCTCAAGGACTCTATCCCCTATAGACCTCTAATTTTTTTGCAAGTATTATACAAAATACAGACATTTTCCCTGCTATGTCATGTATTAATGTTCTTGGTTCACTATTTGCATGTAGTAAACAGTCTAAATTCTTCATCATAGAAAGAAATAATTTGCAATTGGATGCACTTTTATAGTCCCAGAAGAAAATAAAAAGCTATAGCTCTTCCAGCTGCATTCTAATCTTGGTGGTAGAAAAAGACACCATTACACAGTAGTGACCTTTCTGACCACAAAAGAGAATGAAAAGGATTAGTCAAAGATGACAAATGCACATTTTAAAAACAGTCATAGAATACTATTCATAATTGTGTCTCAAGACTATACGTAAATGACAAGGCATTCAGACACTGTTACCGTATCTTGTCACCTTAAAAAGACAACACTTTGAGTAAAGAAATGCTAAGCAATAAAGATAATGCCCTCAGTTTCCAAATTAACTCTGTAAACTACAATTTTTATTCACTTCAGTCTTTCTTAAATGGGGAGATCTGTGACTGAAGAAAAAGAGAAGACACTTTTAAATCCCAGCATTCTGCTTTTATTTTTGAAGATACTTTTATAATTGCTATTTACATTATATTTGGTTGTGACAGTCTTGCAGAGAATCAGCTTAATAGAAAGATCTGTTTAGATATGTACGCAGCATTTTAGCACATCAAACACAGCTCATGTTTTTTAACTTTATTTGTCATAGTTCAATACCTCTTTGACATGCATTAAAGACATCATCACAGATTTCAAAATGTTTTGACAAATCTTGTCTCTGTATGCACTTTATGGTAACTTGAATGCACAGCCATTTTGGCACTGTTGCCCAATTGAATATACTGCAAATTCTTCAAAATTTAATTCTGGAATATGAAAAACCTACTCTGCCAAAGGCAGTTCCAGTAATAAATACCAGATTTTATTAGTTAATTTCTATTCAGCTCTATTCCCCCAAATCTGGCAACCTGCTTTGTCCATCAGGAAAACAACCATTATGCCACTTTACTGCATGTGTGATAGATGATACTAAAAAGCTGCTCAAAATTAATGCTCACAGTGGGTTTATCTGTATTTTTTGTGTTAATAGCATTGGATGTATTTTTTCAGTCATAGCTTGTCTGAGTTAGCTCAGTGTGATTGAATATGATTAATCAATATTCAGGCTGACAAATCTGGTGTTCTCTGTGTTTTAATCTAGGATGATCTTTAGCTTTTGTGCAGTTCTCTGCAATATTTTCTCTTTTATGCAATATGTTCATGGATGAACAACGACATTTAAATTATCTCTGGTCTCTGTGTCAGTACTTGCTGAAGTAAATGAGAGTAGTTTACTCAGCTATTGCTTTATACTTCTGTGGGTTTAGGAAGACAGTCACAAAATTTACAGTCAGTATACATTGAAAAAGAAAAAAAAAGTCTTATGAGTATGGGAAACACAGGGTCAGCCATTCTTTTCAATCCTACTCAACTGTATAGACCTCTGTTCTTCAGACTTTGGAACTGACATCGGACAGGAAAAAGTTTTCAAAATTTTTGTGTAGACAAATTAGCATCAAAGTGCTCATATAGAAATAAATGATGCTTCCAATTATTACATCCATTAATGGTTTGTAAATAAGGGATCCATTCAACTGGAGTTCTATCAGGTACCTCGTCAGAGTTTAACTAAAGGCAGGTTTGTGTTCAAAGTTAGGCAAAGGCAACCGATACAGGATATGTGAGTGGATGTGCTGGCTGTGAATGCTAACAGTGACCTTCTGTCAGTAGTTCTGTTTTACCTAAGTTGCAATGATAATCCATAGTGCCGATCCTGTCTGCAGCTGGAGATGATTAAATACAAATGTCAGAATAGATTCAGTTCATAGGCATAATAGGAATTCAAGATTTTAATATTCTGCAGTAGGCTTGTATAACTTACCAGGCCTCTCTATTGACTGTACCACTGGCACCAGCTCATTATACTTTCAGGGTGAATGTACCAAATTCAAAGACAATAAAAGAAGCTTCCATTTTCTTTAACCAAGCAACAAGGGAAGTATATTTCATGTTTTACATGTATAAACACTAATGTAGGTAACTACTCAGTCTTTCCTATTTTTGATGAAATAGTTTTATGAAATTAAGATGTTTAAGTTAGAATAAATACATTTGAGACAGATTTGGAAGTCCCTCGTGCACCATCATCACTACTTTCTGGCTCTGCAGGAAGTCATGTGCTATGATTCTTTTTATTGCGAATGTCCACTTTCGCAAATGAGGCTCCAGACCTTTTTAATAAAACTGTGCTGAAGTTTTATTTCTGCAACAAAAATATAGACCAAGAATATTGTGCTTTATGCCTGCTCCCTCTTGAGAAAAAAAGAACATAAAAGGCAAAAATTGATGTGCTTTTTTTTTTTAAAGTGAATTTTCTCCCATCTGCTACCTGGAAGAAGGACAATGCGCTGCTTGAGACAAATGGGGGCAATTAGGAAACAAAAGATGTGGGCGGGTGTCCCAACATTCCACTGAAATGGCCCTGGCTGGGGGCTGCTTGCCGGTGATACGAGAGAAAAACGGTGAGGGGGGTACCCGGAGGTTTTGGCTGAGTTTTGGGGAGTCCGGTTTGTGGCTTCGGGCTGGGAAGGAGCTGTTTGCGTTTCCCTGCCGCCCCACCGCTCGGCGCTCCCAACCAGCGCGGCGGGGCCCAAACATCGCCGGCTGCCCCCGAACCCTCTGCCCGCGACTGCCGCGGTCACTCTGTGCGTTGAACTACCAGACCCCGACCAAATGCACCTCCCCTACGCGGTAAACACGCCTCAGTCCTTTTTGTTTCCCGGCCCTTTGGGTGGGGTCCGCAGCTAACGCAGCGCCGTGCCGCACAGGCCACCCCTGCGGGCAGCCCGGCCATGGCGCCCGGCAGCGAACCGCGTGCGCTCCGCCCCGCGCCGCAGCGCCCCCTGCAGCCGCGGGGGATCATGGCAGCGGCCCTGCGGCTGGGGCCCTGACCGCGCCGGAGGGGAGAGCGCTCGGCAGCCCAGGGGTGTTGCTGCGCCTCTGCCTTTGTTTGCTGCTCCTCCTGCTGCTGTTTGGTTGCCTTGTCTGTATATATATACATATATATATGTAAGGAACTGTTATTCCTTTTCCCATATCTTTGCCTGAAAGCCCCTTAATTTCAAAGTTATAATAATTCAGAGGGAAGGGGGTCATATTTTCCATTAAGGGAGGTTCTTATCTTCCTTGGCAAACACCTCTTTCAAATTAAGACAATCAAGTAACACAACTATATTCTTGGCCAAAGTTTTCTACATACAGTTCCTTTGTGTCCATTATTTGAAAGATTTAATGCAATTCTGATTGCAGAAATGTGCTGTGTATTCAGGTATTTCATCCCAACAGAAGTTTGGATGATCATGAGAAACCCAGGAAAATATTTTAATTCAACAGCATTTGAGAGCTTGCACTGTTTCAGAGCCAAGTCTGAGATGCTAAACATGTTCATTGACAAAGATATCACTGTTAGTTACAAGTTCTGATCACCAATTAGAAAATAATCTGAGAGTAATTGTATTTATATTTTCTTGATACACATTTAAAATTTCACTAAAATGTTTTCTTAGCAGTACTGGGTTTTTTTGAATATTCAACTTCAGGTCACCTTTCGCCCACACATTATATCATCAAATCCTCTAGATAAAGATAAGCTTATGTAACTGGTTGATCAGTGTTAGTTGCCTGAATCACTGAGGTTACTGGTCTGCTAAAATTCTTGGCTAAACCCCAGGATTTTTTATTTCAAGCTTAACAAGTTGTATTTTAATAAAGGCCTAGTGCAACCTTGCAGTCCATGTGCGGCTGAAGTATTGATAATGCGAAAGGAGTAACTTTATGAAACATTTTCTTAAGGCATATGGACTGCAGTCATAGGTTTATGGACCAGTGAATCACAGGACCTGTTGCATACTTAGAACAGAATCCGTTGCATCTTCTAAAAGATTTTGTATACCAAAAACTTTTTTTCCCAGCTACAATAGTTGGTCTAATACCTGGTAATTCCTTCCCGTGCAAACCATGATTTACTTTTATCTTCAGGTGACGTTTCTGTGACAAAAATTGTATTACTAATTTCTGAAACAGGTTTTTTTGGCCAACCTCTTTGCAAAAATTCCTAGCACTTTACTCTCTGCTCTATTTATTCAGGGAGTCAACTGAACCGACATAAATTTCTTACATGTAAAAAGTAGTTTTGAAATAGTCTCTCAACTAGACTAAATGGGAGACATGTTTGCACTAATCACTTGAATTTCCCGCAGCCTTAGGGACATTACACTGATTCGAGGGGCTTTGTAAACCATCACTAAGGTTGATTTCCTGTAAGTGGTGATACACCCCCCTGAAATATTCTTTTACTCCAGCCACATGTTCAGGATTAGTAATTGAAAGGTTGTTGCCATGGGAACCACGAAGGAGACTTTTTGTTGTCCAGAGTTAGCCTAAATAAAGGAAAATAACACAGATAAACTCTGAAATGTAGTTCTCATTAGAAGTCAGGAAGATCCTTCCTCCAGTGGGGAAATACATGTGAAAGAAAAGATGTGCTGCAGTGTAAGACTCTCTCCAGTCATGTTGAAATGCTGAAGAAAGAGTTTTTGCTAAGGATCTAAAGCTCATAGAAAAAACATATTAAAGTTCAACAATGGGAGATTGTGTTTGTAGAGCAGAAGCTTAAGAGCTGATGAATGTGGTGTCCGGGCAAGAGTCCTGCAGAGACAGTTGAATGTTCTGCTTTTACCTACCACTGTGGGCTTCCCATTTGTTTCTCAAAGTTACAGCACTTTTGCTGGTGGAAATTGCTTTTTGCTTTTGGCTAAATAAACAGACCTAAACAGATGGAACATGACAAAAGCAAAGTGATGTCGTTGTCTAATTTATCTCTGCTTATGGAGCTCTTACGTACAGTCAGTCGTGTTTCCACACAGGGAGTCTCTTTGCTGTTAATTCATAAGCAAAAGACCCATGGAAGCCAGTCAGCCCTGGCTGAGTGGCTCATGAACACCAGGGAAAGGAAGATAAAAATATTTAGTAGGAGTGGAGGGAGTAGCAGGGTCAGAGAAATTCTGAGTAGGCAATTTATTTTTTGTGTTTCTTTCTTCTGGCTTACATTGTGGCTTGCTGAAAAAGACTTGGTATAGACAAACGTATGCATAAATGATAAAAGCATTGTTGGCTGCATAAAACATTAAAAAAGATAACTATTTAAAACATTTAAAATGCTAGTTTTTGACCAATATCTGGAAATAGAGCAATCAAATTGAATAAGCAGCTTAATTTTTCCTTTTTTTTAATATTAAAAATAAATTCAAAAAGTTATGGAACTTCCTACTTTTACTTGTGGTTCAAAAATGTTCTTTTTTTTTACATTTCCTCTTTATACTTTTACAGTCAGATTTTGGAATTGGAATAGAAACTTGTTTCTCAGCTTGTCTTTTTTTTCATGCATGAACTTCTGATTTTACTTTTATTTCAGTTTTATTGTTTGGAAGATGCATGTTTAACTATTTAATATTAACAATTAAATTATCTCTAAATTAACAGTTGATGAACTGCTTGTTTAATATATTGAATAATTCTTATTTCTCATGAGTGAATGATGTTATATAGTATTACTTTCTTCCCTTCCTGCTTAAATGAAAGTAATCATTAGCTTTAGAGAATAATGAATTATAAAGAGCAAATAAAGATTAATGAAGAATGAATAACATTGTGTTCTTATCTGAAACCAAATATCACTACTAGCTTATATTATTGCAATTATTTGTAGGAAACAGATTTTCCAAATGTTAATTGGGAATAACGCACGTTTGCTTATTATTAGGAAATTAAATTCTACTCTTATGATTCTATGTGTGTTTGAAGGGTCCTTCTGCTTAATCGCTCTCTTTGAAGAATGATTATGATCATCCTTAAAAGATTATAATAAATAAATAATAAACACAGCAGTATCTCAGGTGCTTAACTACTCAGCCAGATATTACTTCTGTGCAAACAGCAATATTTTCTGAATCACATAGTATGATAAATATATTCCCTCTGCCATATATTTAAATGGGTAAGGGGAATAAACTGACAAATTACTTTTAAAATAATTTTCAAATTGCAAAAAATGTCAGTTTTGGTTTTATTCTATCACAGTTTCCATTCTGTGAACTTTAAATATACCTTTAAAATTCCTTTTAGATACAAGACTGGAATTTTGTACTTGTATAAAATTTAAAATTAAAATTAATCTTTTATTGCCACTAGGCTCCATGCAGAGATAGTGTATTAATCAAATGTTGCCTACTTCTTGTTGAAAGTTAGCTATTAAATCTTTGTTCTAGCTGAAATATATAGTAAAGTACCTATCCTTTTCAGATGCAGATATTAACACACAGAAATTTTTATTTTTTTCAGTGATATTTCTTATCCTACAAATTAAAGCCTTGTTTTAACTCCCCGCAAGCACTTTTCCTGCTTCTGATGAAATGCTGTACCATGGACATGTATTGGAAGTCATAACTTCCAATAGTTTCTGTGATAAGAGGAGTGAGTCTGTATTTTGATATTAAGTATGGGTAAATAATATTATTTCACTGCATCTTCACTTACTCATGAAACATAAATACTAACTCTTACAGGAGACCTAAAATGGTTCACTTCTTATTGTCTGATATAACACTGTCCTACAACCATGATTTTTACTCAGCATTGGGAAAACTATTATTATAAAGGGATTGTTTTAACCACCTGCTTTACTGTGTGTGGCTGGGGAGATTGCTGAGGTGCAAGTTCTCACTCAGGTTGCATTATTCCTTCTCAAATTATGGAGGAAAATACTGAAAGATTACTGAATGTTAAATAGGAGAAATTTGCACCTTATTCATAACAGATGCCCATGTGTTTTATATGGCAAAAACAAGAGTCCAGGACTATGGAAATTGATATGTATTGTGCCAGTGTTTCCCCATGGAACTACTACTATTAAAAATGTCCTAAATAATATGGAAAAAGCCATTAAAATCAGCCTTGAAATTTGTAAAGTAACATTTTATTCCTTGCTCTGTTACAAACCACATTACTGTATTTCAGTGAAAGTTGGAGATTTCTAAGTGCTGATATGGTCATTTATGACTATGTATTCAAAAGATTATTGAGTGTTAGGGGCTAAAGTAACAAAATACTTTGAGTGTAAACCTATATTAAGAGTCACATTGCTAACCAGATGTTAAAAACAGTGTTTACAAAGGGCTACGCATGTTTGTTCTAGTACAGCTCTCTGTAAGAAGTGCTAGGAAATTCTTGGTTTTGGTGGTGAAATTAGTGTTTATTCAACATAATCCCAGACCAGGAAATTATCCTTGCTCAGTATATAAACAGAGGATTAGTTTTAGGAATGTCTGATTGATCTGAATGCTATATAGTAAAAATGATTGCATATAATTTAAATGGTTAGTAGTTTTTTAATCTATTTCTTAAAATAATTTCTTAAAATTTTTGACTAAATAAAAAAATATATGGTTTTGACAATTTGATTTAAATGATGTTATAGTAAGACTATATATCCAGTGTTACACCTTTTATAAGAACAACATAAAACAGTAGATTGCTTATTATTTCTTTTAAGTTTTGTACGAGCATTAACTGCTTAATCTTCTTGCTGTTTAAACTAGCATTCTCGGCTGAAATTCCTGCCCTAGACAACACCAAATCTCTGTAGATTCTATTGTCATTTTTAGACTTTCATTTAGCCCCGAACACTTAGTTTGGAAAGTGTTAACTCCAATTTCTACCAGCCCATTCAAGCACATGAATGTGACTCACACTTTCTTGGATATTAAGATACATCTATATTGTTCTGATACTTTATTTTTAGCATCACCTTTCCTATCTAATGAAATGCAACCAAATAGCTCCTGAATGGGTTCCTGCCTCTGCAATTTTCTTTGTCATGATATCATGAGTGGGAGCTGTGTGTTATCAATAGGTTTGTCCGGTTTGTTTATATTTGAGAAAAATGCATATACTTCCCTTTCCCTTCTTTTTCAGGAGGGAATTGTTTCCTATTCATTCTCTCTGGCTTTTTAGCTGCTGCTATATATTGACAGACATATTGTACTTTGCTATATGTTTGGCCAAAAGAGTATATCTGGTTTTATCAGCTGCTGAACATTTGGTTCATTCCAGTTCTATTGCAGGTTCTGCCTTGTCTCTGAGTCTGTAGATCCTGTGCTGTGCCTCAGTATTTCAGAAGTGTACAGACTTCTGTGACTTTACCAACAAATTGAAAGTATCTGCATTGGTTCCCTTATGCTCAGTAACACTCAGAGCTTGGCTGTCATGCTATGAGGCACAATCCAGCTACACAGAGGCAGTCAATGCCAAGTGGAAAGCCCTGGCTGGCAAAATCCACAATGAGTGTGCTTTACAGACTAGTCAGAAACTTAATCCTATTTCCATAAGAGCATGTCACAGTGTTCACCACTCTCTGCATATATTCTTGAGAGATAGCTGGCTTGTCAGCTGATTTGGTTATGATTTGAAGAGAGAAAGAAATACAGTCCTAAAAATGGATAGGCACCAACCAGAGGTATGTAACCACAGCCACTGTGTTCCACTGTTTAATTCCCCACTCCTGTTACACTGCAAAGGGAATCTCAGAGCATCTGCAGACATGTAGATAGTTTCACATGTGGGATCTGGAAGTGCCGGAACGACTCAGTCATGCTTATTTCTAGGAAAACAGCTTATTTTTCTAGTATTTTCAAATATTCAATGCATCAATCTCTTGATGAGTAAATCATTATGCCATTATTATCAATGGAGGTGGTCTGGTTTATACTAGCAGAGCTCCTGTTTAAATAAAGATTTCCATTTAGTAGTGACAATAAGAGGCAGAAATTGCTCTGTGCCTGAAGTCCTTTTATCTTTTACTTAGTGAAGATTCAGTGACTCCAAAATGTATTTGCCTAGTGTCAAAATAAAATGTTTATGCTGCACATTCTGAGCTTGATTTGCCACTAGCTAGAGAATAATTCTAAAATATTCACTGAAAATAAGTTGGTTAACACTTCTATTTGTGCTTAAGTTTCCTGTATTTTAGTTCTCTTCTGATTTTCTTCTGCTTTTTGCTGAGAGCATTGACTGAATTAAATGCTCCATTGAAGTGTGGAAAATTTCACCTGGATCATACTGTCAGCTCGTAGGGTATCTATTGCATCTGCTGCTAGGTGTCTGTCACCTGCAAATCCACTTGTATGTTGAAGGCTGCTGTCTCCTCTGTCACTCAAACACTGTTTGCTCACCCTTCAGTTAATTTTCCTGATCTTCATTATATCATACTTCACTGAGTCTTGTATTCCACTTTCATAATGTCTAGCTCATTCATGCTTGCTTTGTCTACATCTTTACTTTTCAGTATCATATCCAAATTCTACATCTTTTAAAGACTATTAAAGTGTTCCAGAGCTGTTGCATATATAAGAAAAGTTTGTAGTAATCTTGGTATCTAGGATACTACAATTTTGAAAAGAAGTAGACAAAAATTTCTATAGGGCAAGGTTTTTCTTTTCTTTAGAAAAAAAGCATAATACTATTAGCTGAGTGCTTGCTTTTTCATGTCCTCTCCCACTTCTACTCTGTGCAGTCAGTGCTAATAGATATAACAACTTTTTTCCTTGTAGATTAGAGCTATTGTTCTTGCACATTTTATTTCAAATTATTTAAAATTGGTATGTACAAGGAAAAAATTAGGTATTTCTGTTTTCAGTCTGTAGCATTTTTTACTAATTAAAGCTTTCCTTAAAAGCTTGAGAAGGAAGACAACCAGATCAACAGAGATTTGCTTGAATATATGGAGGTTATTAAATTCTTTTTGTTTTGGTTGTGGTTCTACTTCTTTAATGCATTACTAAGATTTTTACTTTTCTTTCGTATTCATAATGCTCACACTTTCAGTTTGCTCACTTTGCTTCTGACCTCAAAGATACTTTCTACAAACCTCATCCATTGCAGTTGATGCAAAATGTATTTTTTGCATGGAATACTCCTCTAGGTTTCCTAATTAAAGTTTAAGATTTGTGTATATTCCCCAGGGCCTTCTGATCTTAGGAGCTCTTAAAAGTGCTTCCAAAGCATTATTTAAAGAGACTGAATGATTAGAGATTACAGAAAGTATAATTATATGAGTTTGTATGTGGCCATGTATATGTTGACATACAGGTAATAGAAAAGCTACAATAATGAGCTGAGGTATTTGACAGTATAAATATTAGAGCAGACTATTGATTACTGAGTGTAACAGGTGAAGAAGTATTTTAATAGCAACCTTGTGTAGTCAGCCATGGAAGAGCTTAGCTGTCATGGAAAATTAAACTAAGCCCTGAAATCGCTCTGACTAAGGAGGTGTATAAAGCATGGATTGAACACCTGCTGGCACAGAATAAAATATTCACGACAAATTGAGTATCTGTAGTCAAGCTGCATGTTTTAAACCTCATGGAATTACTTTTTGTATTACAAAGTTGACACAAATTCATCGTTAGACTGTCTTTTGAAACTATTTGATGTGACTGCTTTAAAAGATCTGGGTCTGGAGACACCTGCACAGTATTAGTTCTACTGAAATCAGAGGAAATCTATATATGTAGTAAGAAAATGACATGTTTGAGGCCTGAAATTAGATGAAAAATACTTTGTTAGAAAACAACAGGTTTGTTTTACTACTTTGTACTTTTTAGTTAACTTATTTCTGGTGAGCTGGGACACTAATGGAATGCTGAGATTAAAAAAATTGATTCAAAGAAAAAACAGTGGTAATAAAATATTTTTTCATTTTAGTAAAGTATTTTCATTTCAGTAAAGTATTTTCATCTCTTTCAATCATGGAAAGAGTGGAAGTCTTAGAATTTTATACATAGTCAAATAAGAAATTTAAGACCAGTGATTCTCGTAGAATATATTTCATTAGGCAGCCATTAGGTATCAGGTATTATCATTGTCTCCAAACATTTTGGCTCTTTACAGTCAGAAACATATTTTTCATCTTTCTCGTGGCATATACACAATACATGCACTTTTATTCACAGTAAGTTACATAAGCATTAAAGCTTTATGAAAATACAGCACTTATTGCCTACACAGTGCCTGTCAGTGTCTTAAGAAGTCACAACAGCTACAACTTTCCACCTGATTAAAAAAGACTAAAGGATGGGTACTATGGAGAAATTAGTTTGCCATCATATGTTGGGAGTTTCTGTCTCAATAGATCCACTTTCCAGCCCACAAATCTTCCATGTCTAAATAATAGAGGCTAAAAGGGCTTGGAATCTGGACTGGAAAAAGGACCGGGTTAAGTGTTTTTCTAGAGGGGTTTTTAGTCCTCTGTTAGCTCCAAATGTAAAGGATTTACTTTGAAACATTCAGGTTCATCTCTATAACGTGTCTTCCCTTGCAGCTTTGCGGTGCTGTGGAGGTTCAGAGCCTCTGCGGATACGTTCTCTGGTTCCCTTGAGACTTGGAGAGTTTTATCCTGGGAGGAGTGGACTGGCTGTTTGTATCCAAGTAGGGAATTCAAGGAAGCTGCCAAGTCAGCTATTAGCCAACAAATGAATGACAGTATATATGGAGTTCATGTTTCTGGATGATGGAAATTTCATTAGAGTCTATTTCCACTATCAATTATTAAATAAATTCACTGGAGTCTTTTCCTTTCTTGCCTTACTGAAGACAAATATACTCTGAGGAAGTGTATGCTAACCCTGGTTATGCATGAGCAGATTTGGAAATAAGAGGTATTATATCCCTTTTGTGCCGAGGGGATTTCCTGGAGTGCCTCACTAAAATTCTGTGTCAGATGCTTGTGCTTTTCAGGAATGAACTGATGTCAAAGGAGTACAAAACTGTATTAAACATATAAAGAAGGATTGCAAAGTGGATAGCAGGGAGTAGCGAATTCTTAAACCCTGAGGCAGACATCTGGAAAAATTGCAACTGAATAAAGAGTGTAAAACTGGGGATTTAAAAAATACGTCAGTCTCTGATAGTGAGTGTTCCAGCAATTTATCTGCCTAATTGAAAGGAGAATATTGGCACTAACATAAAACTTTTAGATACTTTCTGTGTAATACTCAGAACCTATGTCCTTTACTTTCTATTTTCCCTTAGCTGGATCCATACAGGAAGACTTCAAAACTGATCCTTGTTCTGAACAAAAATCTATCCTCAACTGAAATATACAAACCTAGACATTTTTAGTTGGAATAAGCCACTATTTTCAAAGAGAGTTAACATTGTTCTATGTTATTTTCTCATTGAAGCTTGTCATGCTGTTTCTTAATTTTCTGGTTTTGGGGCTTTTTTTTTGGTGGGTTTTTGTTGCAGTACACTTGTTTGAATATAGAGAGATATAACTATAGCTGATATAACTGTAAAGAAAAACAGCTGTGAAAGAAAGAAAGACAGAAAGAAAAGAAGCTTGCTGTAGGATTGAACCCATTGCTTGCTGTGATGGTAAAGATCTAATCTCCAGGCTGTCATTTGCACATGACCCATGCTGCTCTTTACAACACTGTAAAGCGAAGCAGTTAGAAAGTTTTCTCATAAATAGTCTACAAAACAGCCTTGGTTTTCTCTAACAGAACAGTAAGTGAACTTTCAAACAGTACTTGAGGAATAGTATTCTCTTGGGAAGCATCAGTGTAGGTCTTTGGAAGGTGATAGAACCATTCAGTTTTAGACCAACTTAATTTGTAATTACTGAGTAATAGTGTTCAGCAGGATTAAAATTAACTAGGCTGGATGGCTGCAGACTGTCCTCCACAGGATTTAGTTCTAAGCAATTCTTTTCAAGCCTTTAGCAAGCTGGTACATTGCGCAGAGTTTTAAATAGGAATACAGGATAATTTCACTATGAGAATAAATCCATACAAGGATTCCAAACATTTATTGCTGACAAAATTATTGTATTCTACAGGGAAATGGAATATGCATTAACCTTTACAAAAAAACTCCTGAAAAATATATAGGATATATATGGGCACCTGGCCCATTGGCTATAAAAGAAATTCCTTGGAATGTTTCAATAATTACAAAAAATAATAGAAGTTGAGAGGGTTCTCATAATTTCTGAGCTCTTATGTGTTAATATATTAATACGCTCTACAAGCACATAAGCCTTTACTCATTTGGAGTTTTTTCAAACTGAAACTAAAGCCTTTGGAGCCTGGACCCACTCTGGAAGACCAGCAAGCCAAGTACTGTGTGTGGCTAACAATCTAATCTTGAGACAAATAAGCCAATGGTACATCTACCAAACACAGGTCTCAGTCCACTAGGGCTGCCTGAATCTAGAGTACTATCGATGCTTTTTTCACTGCAGCCTGTGCCAGCTCATGTTCTAATTTGTTGTACTAAAAAAATCTCTTAAACTCCCTTGCTGTTAGTGATACTGCCCACTTTGTAGATCTGGGTCAATAAGATGCCAAATTGCTATATGGAAGCCAGAGGGAAAAAAAAAAAAAATTGATGTAGTCCCAAAAGGACTTTCTGGCTGTTGCCAAAGGTCACTAATACTGTCGAGACTGTTGCTATTTGGGAATAGAGTTTTAAGAGACAATCGAGAAAAAAAGCCATAGATGGGAAAAGAAATGTCCAGTTTGCTGTTCCTTCTCTGACATACTGAACATATGCTTATGTTATCTTTCTTTGGTGACCTTTCTCTCTTCTCGCTCTCTCCTTAAAAAAACAATGGACTGAAACTGGTAGAAACCAGTGGAACTGGCTACATCAACTAGAACTAGGCATAGATTGATTTGGGCTGAGGAACTGAACACAGTTCTGCTCGTACTTTCGCTCTTGTCCTGCAGGACTCCACTTTTTTCTGACTTTCTGGACTAAAGAGTTAAAAGTTGGTACAACAGACTGGGGATTCCTGTGACTGTAAAACCTTGTGAGCTGTCTGTGCAGTTGCAAAAAAATGTGTGTGGTGATAGATGGAAAGCTACATTTGCAAAAGCTCACCAGTCACACTGAGGATCTTTTCAGCTGGAAGCAGCCAGGATGGGACTTCCATTTTAGGATTGCCCTCTATTGAAACATTAATCAAATATTTCAGTCTGAACTGTCTCAGCTGTTAGGTAGACACTACAGTGCCTGCCTGTGTGGGTTTTGGCTGGAGCAGAGTTAATTTTCTCCATAGTAGCTAGTGTAGGCTATGTTTTGGATTTGTGCTGGAAACAGTGTTAACAATGCAGGGATGTTTTTGTTACAGCCGAGCAGGGTTTACAGGGCATCCAGGCCCTTTCTGCTCCTCACATGGCCCCACCATCGAGCAGGCTGGGGGTGCAAAAGGAGTTGGCAGGAGACATATCTGGTACAGCTGATCCCAACTGACCACAGGGGTATTCAAGACCATTTGGCAGCAGGCTCAGCAATAAATCTAAGGGGCAGTTTGGCCAGGGAGCAACTGCTCAGGGATAGGCTGGGCATCAGTTGGATGGTGGTGAGAAATTGTTTTATTTCTCTCTTTTTGTTACTTTCCTCTCATTTAAATTTATTATTATTGTTACTTTTAATTATTTTATTTTATTTCAGTTACTTAACTATTCATATCTTAACCCAATAGTTTTCTCACTTTTATCGTTCTAATTCTCTTCCCTCTATCCTGCTGCTGGGGAGAGAGACTGAACAGCTGTATGGTGCATAGTTGCCAGCTGGGGTTAAACCATGACACTTTGTCTTTTTGAAGAATTCCAGTGTAATCTTCAAACAGTTTTCAATTTTATCATGAAATGAGCCGGGATCATGTTGAAGTGTTCTGATATATGGGTGCTATAATGAATTGCTAAGCTGATTTTTTAGCTGTGATTAATACATGTGGCAGAGATCTCTGGTCTTATATCTTAAACTGCAAAAATCAAACGCCTATTTTCTAAGTGGTAAAGGCTTATATTTAGTAATAAAATCCCGTTTACCATTCATCAATTTACAGTCTCATTGCACATCATCCACTGTTCCATTTTCTCAATTGCAAAATTGCAAGATTATTTTGGGGTGCTAAAAGCTTCTCTTTATCTCACATCTCTTCTATTGGTTGGAAAATGACAAGCATCAGACATTTCATGACCATAATCATATCTGAAATGAATGGGAACATTTTAGCTGGATGTGAATTATCCTGCTTCTTCTCCCATGTCATCACTGTATGTTACACATTGTTAGTATGTTAATGTGACTTAGCAGAGCAAGGTTGTCATCCATAGAATCTGTTCTGTTCTGCGTTTATGCTCCATCCAGGCTTCTCTGACTAAAGAGTCTGTCTTGGAAGAAAACTACATTTGTTCTTTTCTGTGGTTTTACTGAAGGAAGGTGAGGAAAATCATGTTCTCAAGCCACTCTAGTAGAAAGACAGTATCACTGCCAAGTAAACAGAGCACTCACGTGAATAAAAACAGAGTAACTGCCTAAGGAAAATGACTTATAATTGAGCTAGTCTGTATGCTCTTCATGGAACTTAGTATTTTTGTTTAAAAATAATCAATGTTATTTTCAGCCCCTTCGTTAACCTTAACTGCTTATGAAAAAGCTGAATTCTGAGCTTGTCTTAACAGGCTATGTTACCCATTCAAGAAAATAGGTGATACAGACCAAAATAATGTTAATTGTACTTTTAATGTAATTGAGTTCAGAGTATAAAGAAGAAGACTGTAGGAGTGGTCTGCTCTGTTACATCAAACCGTGCATGTGCCAAGTGAAAACAGGAGAGTATCAACTTAGCCACTTATCAAAGTAGTTGGTGTTTGCTGTAACCAAGCAACATACTGAGTTTCTACTTTCATTTTTACTTCTCTAAGCACTTTTGGATTAGAAAAATGTGAATGACTTATTTTCCCTTTGTAAAATGAGAAGTTTTCAGAAGAACTAGAAAATTAGACAATAAGATTTTTGTCTCCTTTTAAACAGCACGTCAGATGAAAAGTCTGGCAAAGTTATGTTTTGACAGTGAGGATTGCAGATTATTTGGGAAAGATGTATTATTTCTAAATGATTCATTAAGCTAGAATTTAACTCTCATTTTATTCTGCAATTCTTTATCCTCGTGTCTCAATGCATATCACAACTTTAGTTTCTAATAACTGAAAGGCAGTTTTGACTAGCAAAAATGATTCCTTTACAGGAGAACGATGAAAGATCAGTCACTGCACTTCCACTGTTAAGTGGCAAATTATTGGCACAGCTTGGAAAATCTTGAAGGCTATTAAAAGACCAATTGCCAGAATATAAATTTGAAGAAAATGAAAAGAACATTATGATACGTATCTGTCAGAGAACCCACTGAACAAAGGAAGACATCTAGCAACAGAAATATTTTCTGTGCTAAAGGAAATCAAAATAGATTATAGGGAGCAGAAAATAATGTCAAATGAGCTCAAGCAAATTAAAAAGAAAAAAAAAAAAGCAAGCAATCCTCTGTTCTGGAGTTAAACCTATGTACCAATTGACAATTTCCCTATAATTATGGAAACATATGTGGGCATAAAAGACCAGAGAGACTGAAAGACCTGAAAAAAATCTCTGAGAATTCTCCAGCTGCTAAAGCCAAGTGAATTTTTAAAAATCCTCAGTTATCCCAATACTTTCCTGTGTTATTTGAGATTTAGAATTCCTGCTTCTATATATTCCTAAAGTATTTTAATAAACAAACATTGGATAGTGATTAATATATGCATACAAAACAAGAACTATGATTTGAGAAGAAAAGAATGAGCATTCATATCCAAACATCTGATCTTTACTCAGGAATGTTTTATAATTTATCATTTAACATTTATAGACAAACTAATTCTTATAAGCACATGCAGCTATGAGTATCTCAGTGAAGGATTTTCATGAGATAAGTACTTACTACTGTGGGCTTTAATCAGCCTATAAGTTTCTAAAATTAAACATTGAAAAAATGGAAGATCCCAGGCTGCTGGTTCCTTTACAAGACATTCTAAGCTGGCAAGTTCTTAGCCTTGAGTTTGTAAATATGTGAAGAAGAGGGTTCTCTTTTCAACACTTCCTACATAAGCCCATAGAGGTTGACTATGTTATGTAGTTTTCAATGGTGAATTCTCTTAAAAAGGACTGATTACCTGTGAAAGCTACTTTTTACCCAAAGGGAAGGTGGAACTTTTTAGACTTCAAGTTTATGTGAAATTTTGCTGAGGTAAATAAAACCAGTTTATTTATACGAAAGTTTTGCAAATGCTGCTTGAATTGTACTGTTTGCTCAGTTTATTTTTTTTATTTGTATACATCCAAAAATATCACATCTGTTGGATGTAACATGACTAAATAGCATTAAAAAAAAAAAAAGATTTCAAAGATTCAGGAAGAGAAAGAAAGATTCTGTCTCAATATTGAAACAAATATTGTTATTGAATCCAAGAGTATATTTTGGGGTTATTTCAGATGTTGAAGTTAAATGTGAAATTTGAAATAAACTGCTGTTGCAAACTGCAGGAACCAAATATTTAGCTTCAAAGACGAAAATAAAACTTTCAGATTTGGAGGAATAGGGAAGGATGTTTCTCTCCTTCCTCAAATGAACAGAATTTCTGCAAATTGATATGTCAGTCCTTCATAGCTGAAGTCAAAATATACTGCTGACAAAACATTTTTGTGAAAAATTAGCTACCTTCATGAAGCATCTTCTAAGGCTGTAAAGGATCACATCAGGCTATTTATTTCCTGATCTATTAAACTGAAATCTCAATAGCTCAGAAAACAAGGCCTTGTTTTCTTCATGTTTTCTGTCTCTGTTTTTGGTGGAAAAAAGAAAAATACTGCTTTTAGGCTTACATGGTATTTTCTGCCTTCGGTGAAATTAGACAAAGGTTTCTCTAACTACATTAAAATAGGCCTTATAAAAGAAATATAAGTTCAATGGTAAGGGCAGAGTTCCAAATCAAACACAATAATCATCAAATTGTCATCACTTCAGGACATATCATACCCTTCATCTGCATCCTCTGTAATTGAATAGAACTGCCCAGAAACTCTGAGGGCAGAATACAGCTGTGAAATACTGAAAAACTTGCTTATTATCTTCTGGAGATTTATGGGCAAATCAAGAATGGATTACCCCTTAGTGAAAATAATGGTTATATTAGATTAAAACAAAAGTTCCTCTGCTCATTCGTCTCAGTCCTTCTTTGGATCAAACACCAAAGAGGACACCATTACTGAGCTTGTTTGCTCAGGAAGGTACCTACTGCTCCCTGCTTTCACCCAGCTATACCAGTGCACATGGAATATGTTAAGCAGGTGATCTGCAGTGTCTTGAAACGGAAGTTCTGCTGTTCCTTTACTGTTAGAGAGGAAAAAGGCTACCTGAGAAAACCAAGTGAATGGGGCTGCTTGGAAAAGAGTGGCATCAACAGAATCCACTGTGAGAAATAATGAAGATATAGCCAGCTGTTACATGTGATGACAGTATGATTTCCAGAGGCTGGGCAAGAATTTCTTCAAATAAGAATCATGGATGTTCAAACTAAGTAGGTGAACAAGATCAATTTCACCTAAAAGAATGCAATCAAGATGGATAGTGGCAATATATGGGAATGATTCTTACTGCTAGGCAGGTTGGAAGGAACAGTTCTGGTTCTTCTACCCTTCTTTCACTGTAGATGGACCTCACCTGTTGAAGTCACACAATTCATCTGTATTTTGGATGGCCTTAAAGATTAACTCTGTTCAGCATCCGGGCTGTACCTTGAAACTGTGGACACAGAAGCCAAAAAAATCTCTTTTTTAAACCCTCAGGATTAATGTCAGTCTGGTCTTATCTGCACAGTACAAATATTAGGCCATGACTACTATCTATAATGCTTTGAAATTTTAGATTCTAGTTTAACAATCAGCATTTAAAGAATATACATTTTGTGATGTATGTTGAAATCAGCAGCTCAAATATTAGGAGTTAATGAGAACCACAGAGCAGTGATACAGTCTTCTTGAAATTTATCTTGATCAAAAGGGGAGGAAATCCCACTTCCACCAGCATGAAAAGATTTTTAGTTTATAATTTCTTTCTGCTGGTATAATTTCCAAATAAATAATAATTCTTTCATGATGTAAGCAACTGTTTTTCTAGGTTATTTTTGGATCAGATTATTTTCAAGGTTGAATGGAAATAAAGCATTTAAAGAAAAACCATTCTCATCAATAATTAGTGCTGTGTTTTTCTCTGTGGCAGGTTGACCTCTCTGGCTAAGATTTCTTGTGGTATCGATTAGGGTTGTTTGCACAGTGGCAAGTCCAGGACAGGAAATAGCTTTAACCAAGAGGAGAATTGATATTAGGCAGGATTACACTCACTTTCAAGACTTTATTCTGAATTACATTCTTATGGTTAATTGATGTATACTCATGAGATAATATAGGCACTTTATTTAGAAGAAATAAGAAATGTAAAGTCTTCTTTAACATTAAAATCCATATAGATTTAGCTAATGTTTTAATTTGTCAAATTTTTGCAGCTGATGCTTCAGCTTCAAAAATAACAATGTAAGTGTTGAGACAAGGTTATGTAGGTTATGCTCATCTGAGTCATTGCTACGTTCTTATTTGATCAGATTGATTTAAACTAGGTTGTAAACAAATGCAAATTTGCTAGAGTGGAAAAAAACCCCTCTTTAGTTTTGTGCATTCTGCCCTGCCACTTTATAGATTTATGTTCAATTTCTACTTTGCAGAAACTCCGTGTCCCTGCTGGAAAGCCTTGAGTTGAGAGATACAGACAGAGCAGGAGTCTAGAAACTGATTTGCCTTATGAAACAGGCAAATCATCATGAAAAAATACTGCTTGCCTTCAAAGGCATCCTAGCAGCAAAAAATGCAAGGTTGTTGTGGAAAGAAACTTGAGAAGGGATGGGAGGTGGCTTTGTAGTTTTCTGCTTTGATACGGTTTTCTCAGAAAGAGAATTTCTCTTTCCTGCCTTTTAAATCAGTGCTGTTTTCCTCCTACAGGAGTCTTAAATTAAAAATTGGGGACCTGAGCCGTTTAGATTGGGTAATTTTATTTTTATTCTGGAGATAGGTAAACCAATAGAAAAAGCTTTTATTTGACGATCTTGGTTACAGCTAGTTTCACATGCTTGAGGTGGGACATGATATCTGTGTGATCACTCGTCTTGTTTACATTATGAATCAGAATTTCTTCTTAAATTGATGCAATTTTTTTTTCCCCTTCACTTGGAGATAATCATATCCTAAGTTCCCCATACAACCCCTTTTTTTCTAGCAAATTTATTTTCCCAGTATGGGTGAATTAAACTGGAAAAAAACATTGCTTGATTGTCAAGTGGATTGGTGAACTTTTGTCATTTTCAAAGTGGAGCCTTAGAAATAGTTTCTAGTAATCAAACTTCTTACTGGTAATATTGTACCACTCTAGGTATATAAGTGCTTGCCATATAAAAGAACATTAAAATATTTCTCTCACAGAAACTTTGGTAGCACTAAAGATATACTTCAGTCTGGGATTATTGCTCCACATCAAATCATGAAGACAACTTTATTCTTCAAATAATACAAGAATAAAATGTGTTTGCATTTTGTCTTCTCGGTCCCAGGAAAATGGCATATAACTGATGGTGTGGAAGTCTCCAGCAGAACTTACCCTGTCTCTTAGCAAAATAATGGAGATAAAAATCAGTCACATTATTTACATTGGAGAGGGAACAGGTTGCCCCTTTTTCTCGCTTTCTACTAAAAATTGACTCAGTGCTTTAAAATGAATGTAGTTCTTTCTGATTATTTCTCATGGTTTGAGCAATTTAGCATTTCACTGTTGGAAAAAGGCAGTCTTGAAAAATAAAGAACCTGACACAGTAATGGCAGTGAATCAACAAAAGAGGAAACTGCTGTGCCAGCTGTTTTCCTCTTTTCCTTACTTGTTAATCTGTATTTTCTAAACTAAGGAAAAGGTTGTAAAGTGTATAATGACTATGCTTTAACCTATGCACTGCCATTGTGTATATTGCAGTGTTGTGGGAGTATGAGCACAATTCTGGAGCATGATTTCATCATTTAAGAGATTAAAAGTATTTTCCTTAGGTCTGTGTTAATAACATTAAACCACATTAAAAAGAAAAAAAAAAAGAAAATAAAAAGAGAGAAAAAAGGAAGAGTCATATTGTAATACTGTGTTGTATTTGAAACTAAATTAATGCACTGGCCAAAGGGATTAAAATATAATTTTCATTCTTACTGAGAATTCTGTTTGCATCATTGGCAAAATACAATCATATAATTGATTCAACAAAAATCAGATATTTAGGTACCTATGCTCTATCGCTTGCTTCTGAATTTGTTGCCCAAGCTGACTGTAAAAACAAATGTAGAGCTGGAGGGAAAAATAAACTGCATATGTGATTTGAGGACAACAGATGGTCCCGAATGGGGAAGTCAGTACAAAGATTTTTTTAGATCTTAAAACTATTGATATGTTAACACATACCACACAGGATAACACCAGGAAGCTAGAGAGAACTCACTGGAATAGAGGTCTGCAGTCCTGGAGTTATGTGGAGTCCTGGATTTATTTCAGAAATAGTTCCATTAAATTGATTTCCTATGACCAAGGTTATCAATTAAAAAGTAAAACAAATAAAATTACAATATTTGATGTCCTCTCTCTAGCAATGCTACGATATAAAGAATGTTTATGTAATCTATGAAATGCCATGTGCTAAATTTATATTAATATTATTTATACATAACATATTGTGCCTCTGTAAGTACTTTTTTTTTTTTTAAAATTATAGAGAAGTTTCCTTGTCTTTTATATTACATTGTGAAATTAGAAGACATTTAACTGGTCATTGGAAAGAAAATGCCAGCAAAAAAATCAAAATAGAAGTTTATTACATTGTCTGAAACAAGCCTAAGAGAAATCCTGAAATAGACATGGATTCATGAAAATGTAAGAAAAACTTATACATTTGGTATGAAAAGGCCACATGTTCTGTATGGCCACTGTTGTCAAAATACTGGAATTAGAAGCTGTTAGTCAGGTGAGGCCAGTGTGTTTTCCTGCAAGGAAAATTTGCCATAAACACACATTTCTACTCAATCAAATGTACATCAATTTGACTTTCAAATGGTCTTGTTGTGTCCTGCAGTGGGGCAATGTATTTGAAACCAGTGCAACACAATATAGAGCCTTCCAACCAGATCATACTCTTCCTGAGCAATTTCACTTGCGTCACTGGTAAAATGATCCAAGAGATGATTCCTTCTAACCTGTCTGCCATAATGGTCAGAGGAGTAAAAAGGAGCAGGTATGTTCTATGTCCTTTCTAGAAAAACCTTCAATACCATTTCTATCACAGCAGAAAGGATGAGATAGTCTGCACTGGCTCATTTAAATACTGTTCAATTGAAATATTCTACTTTCCAGAATCCATTGAGTTTTTTGGCTGATCATCATATGCCACAGCTCACATATAGCATAAATAAACCCACTCTTTGCTCTGACAGCCTCCTCTGGTTTGATAGATACAATTTATTATGTCATAATATATAAAACCAGGGAGGCATGGACATCTTTTTTTTTTTTTTATTTTGTCAGGGGAAATACAAAGTCTAGTCTTTCTGTTTCATTAAAATGCTCATATCTTGGCTTTCTCAAGAGAATTGTGTAGATCTATAAAGTCCCATAAAAACCACAGAAGCACTTTAACTTTTAAGACTGCAGTAAATGTCCAAAACCTTTATCAAACACACTCGTGCATCTAAAGGTTTCATTATATGCTCATTTAAAAATGTAAATTAAGACAGTGACTTGCTAAATGCTTTAGAGATGTTATGATCACATGGAAATAATTGCTAATAACATGACACTTTGCCATTGGCAAATCTATCAGACAGTTCTAGGGAAAACAGCTTGCTTTACCCTGCTAAAGTATTTTGTAAATTATCTGATGACCCTGCCAAGCAAACAAAGCATTGCAGAGGTGTTAAGCTGTAGGAAAATACATGCTCAAATAGACATTTGAAAGAGCTGTGAATAAGAGTAACAGAAAATTCATCCCCTAGAATTTAAATTTGGGAGATGGGATTTTCAAATGTTCGTCATAGACTCTGCTACATATGTACCAAAAGGATTGGTATGGGCTAGACAATGAAAATAGAGTCAAATGCTATCAAGCATTATTAAGAAAGCATCAGAGAAAGTTAAAAAAAAAAAAAAAGGTATCTAATTATGCATTGCAAGTATATTTAAAACTACTTTTTTTTCTTCTCTTTAGCCTAGACACTGTGTACATTTCTTATCTGCTGGGGCTGCAGTATGGATTCTCAAAACTCTACCTGCTTCCAGCAGACATATGCATATTTTAGTTTTTAAAAAATTCATATAGGGTGTAATCGTGTTCTTCAATTCTAAGAGACGATTAAAGTTGTCTCCCTCTTTTTTGTTATTCCAAGTTACTACTATTCTAACTTCAGCATTTCTATGTAATTAACCATCTTTTGTAGTAAGTTCTAGTGGAAGGACACATTACTTGGAACATTATATACCTCTAGACTACCAGTTATTTTGATAAAATTTTCCACATATGCTCTCATTTTTCTTTTTCTGATTCAATAACTAATAAGTAGGTCTTGTTCATAAAACTCAGTTCAACTCACTTTTAGTGCCAGGTTAACTGATCAGATTTCAAAAGTATTCAGCTCCCAGATAGAGTGAGCCTTTTTGAAAACCTGAACCTGTTTTCTGTGCCCAAGTATGAAGACTTGAAACTGACTTCAAAGTTTGAGCAGTTCATTGTTTGACTCTTTATTTCTTCATTAAATACCCTAAAATACAGCATGACCACACAAATCAAAGGGTTATTGAATCCTAGATACTGAAAGTATATTGAATCACCTCTCCGGTATTATTAAACACATAGCAGATATGAATATGGCCTGTCCTGTTGCCGAACTTCCAGCAATCTCAAACAGTACTATATCCCCTTTTCTATTTCTCCCAATACATTTAGTGCAATTTAGGATTATTGCAGTACCCATCTAAGACACTTAGGACAATTTAAAAAGCATATGTCTACTGAGCAGAGGTTTCTGTGCTAAATATGTACTTCTGGCTTACATGACTGTCCCCATGCAAATGTTTTATAAGCACCATTCACTGGGGTCTATGTAGCCCATTTAGATCCTCACACAGGGAACGAGAGCTAAAAATAGCTTTTCATGCTTTCAGCCCTAGCCTCCTGGTTCAAGTCAGCATTTGGAGAACAGAATAAAATTTATCAAAACATAGACAGAACTTCTGTACCTACATTCCAGAATTTATTAGGCAGCCCCAGTGTTTCTGAGATCTAATTATCAGCTTCACAGCAGCTAACCTTTATTTTACTAAGGATTAAATATTTCCAAGTTGTAAATATCCTCAGCCAAAATATTTTTCTTACCCAGAAACTGTCCATCTTTTACAGCTATTTTGGGCTTTGGGGAGCTCACAAATGGAATTGAATGTGATCTATTATGAAACATGCTGTTAAAAATAAAACGTTAGAAATAGCACGTTTCTCTCTAGCAGGGAATGATTGATTATTGCAGCATATAAAAATCAGGATGTTAGCAAAATGCAGTGAAGAACCATGTTAGAGTTGCTGCATATAAAACCAGAATGTTTTTTTGCTTAAAAGGGTGTAGACTTTGACAGAAATGATGATATTTCTTATGTCAAATCAGATTCACTTGTCTTTTCTTAGACATATTTACAGCCATCAGTTTTTAAAATAATTACGCTGAAGAATATCTGCTTTGTTGCTTATCATCTGCAATGGTGAAACATTTTGTCATCTTATAAATGTCTAATGGCAAAATGTTCAGAAAATTACTTTTACAAAACAGATTTCTTACCCTGATATTGTACTAAACCTTTCTGTTTTCTTTTCCTCCACACAAAAGAAGAGAAATAGTACTAAAAATGAGGCAGCACATTTTATTTTAGCTGGTTTAGGTAATACCTATATTTGAGTTTACTTGGATAATTTTGCTCAATTTCAGTTTATTTGCTCTAACTCTATTCTTGACATCATAACCACATTCCTGAGCCAAAAAATCAATTTGAAACTGGAAGACATACCTATTCAATCCTAGTACCACTGAAAGTTGAGTTAGGGTATCCTGCTCTGCTGCTCTTGCAGTGGCATTACAAAGAACTAGAGAAATGTAAACAAAATTCATCATGGAACCGAAAAAAGCACACCACCACACTTGAAAACATGTTACGATTTCTGTCAGAGGGCCATTCTGTCTTGACAATGGAACTTTGTTGCCTAGTTAAATATACTATTGTTGAACATACAACTCATAAATACCTGTGGGGTATTGGGAGCACAGCATAAAAACTGCAGAAATTACAAACCCTGAATTTTAGAGTATCTGTGTGTTTTCTGTTATGTGGAAGTGCATGAACTGGGAGTTTCGTTTTACCACTGATATCAGTGATCATAATCTATTGATCTCAGTTAAGTATTTCCTCCAATGTCACAGGTGAATTTCACCTTGCATTCAGTGTGTGAGATTGTGCAGCCAAACAAATAATTGTGAAATGCATGTAGGCAGCCATGTTCAGTTTTTGTTAGACAGCTTTCAGAATCAGGTTTTTGTTTTTTTGGTTTTTTTTAAAATGGAAGTTTTTTTATTTGTATGGTCCTTTATTCACATTTTTAAAGTTGTCTAACAGAGAAAGTGATGCTAATGGGGAAATACTCACCAGTAGTATTGAATTACATGTCATCTGATTCTGTGAAGTGAAATTCTTCATATTTTCCTGCATTTACAGACATATTTTGAAGGTGACATTTCTTTCCAATCTCTCATAGGCTTTGTAGTGTAATTGTACTTGGAATCCAAATAGCAGGCGTATGAACCTATACAGTTTCAAGCTTTTAGTTCAGGGTTTTATGAAAGAATTTGAGTTCAAAATACTGAAGATTCTGCTGTTGCAATTTCTAAACCCAAATCTTCACCATGTTGGGGCCATAAAATGATTGATTTGTGTGATCAAGCATATGAATTTAAAGGAAAAAGGAAATGAGAAGTCTACGAGTTTGATGTTTTCAAGAAATGTAGGGTGCTCTCCACAGATATATTTATCCTTAGGAATAATTATTATTACTGAGTATAATTTTAAGGACAGTGGTTTCACCAGTTCCTTTCTTCCACAGTATGTTTTCAACCTTTATCTGTATCTTCTGAGTCCTTTTTCCAAATCTGATCACTTTTCATCCAAAATTTTTAATGATTTCTCATTAGCCAAATTGTTTCTGCTGATTTCCACTGATTTCCAATTTTCAGATTTTGTTGAGATTTTGGCTTTTAGTCCCAATTTGCAGTGGAAAGAGTTTTTCTTTTCTTAATTTTGAAAGTGTTCCCAGATTGGGAAAATTATTTCTCACCTGGTTCTAATAATAGCATGTTTGAGTGGGTTGTGCTTTCAAACCTACTGTGTCTGAGTGCTTTGCCAACAGTAAAATCAGGGTAACCTACCTTAAGTTCCTAAAATGCCTGGCTCTTGTATAAGTGCACCAGAAAACTATATGAATAAGAATAAACTCACAGCCAGTTAACCCCATTGGCCAGAGAGGACTGAAGTTTCCTTTGTCCCTAGGATTGAGTTGGGTGCTTTCTAAAATGATTGTTAAACAAAGCAGACCCCTAGCTTAGCTTCTTTCTGAAACTTTTGGAATTGCCTTCATTCAGTGGGAAGAAAGATAGAGGTACAGAGGCACCTCACCGGCAAATTGAAGAATTTGCTGAGTATCTTCAGTCAGGTTTGGAGGGAGACACAATGGGGCTCTTATATTACAGTAGCTGTTCTGGCTACTGTAAAATTGTGGCTGTAGTTTTGAGTACTGAGCAGCTAAAAGGGAGCATGGATTAAATAGACAATACTGCTCTACCTCATTAATCCAGTCAGATTCATCATCACTTCCTGCTTCAGAAAGTCAGGGAGTATTTACTTGCAGCAGAATTAAGAAATTTTAAAAATTGATTAGGGAATGTAAAATGCTAAACACAAACTCTAGCTCTTTTGATTGTTGGTGTGTCTGAGAGACAGAGAAGGCAAATTTTTCCAGCTTCTCTTTTTAAGCTAGAGAAGTCTGTTTCCTGGATGTATCTGAAATATTTAAACATAAAAAGATAACTGTTGCTCTCAACTTTTTCCTAACATTTGAAAGTCTGCTTCTTTTTAAACTCTGTCAAAGATTCTGAGAAAGAAAATAAACTCCTGCTCATCTAAGCAGGTTTCATGTTTTTATGGGCTGTATAAATCCAAACAAATCTGTTTCTCTCTTTCAGGATGGTGGGTTTCCTTGTCAAAATGCTCAAAGATCTGTTGCTCTCTTTAAGCTCACTGAGAAAACTGCTTAAGAGATTTAAAACTTTGTGTGATCATCTATTAGTTCATAACTTTTTCTAAGATACATGAACCTTATAATTTGGGTTCTGAGGCATTACAACTTCCTTCATTGGACAAAATCACTGAAAGAAAATCTCATCAAAATACATGCATCTCTGATCATCACTCATGTACATTCAGAGTTTGAACAAAATTAATTTTTGAACTACAAATCACTCAGTGCATTTTTGTGATAATAATCCAGTGCAGTTGCTTTAATATAGAACTTGCTTTAAGTGCCATGAAGTGATTTTTAACAGGATTTTGGTTTCTGTTTAGTCAGCAGAAACCCCATCTATTTCATAAATATATTAAAGCAGCTATCAAAATATTCACTTTATGGTGTGCATGGTAATATTTTTTGGAGGCTCAAAACTCCTCTCTTTGTAAAGAATAAAGTGTGCAAAAGTACCAGTTGAATTTATCAAAAAAATTTGTACTGGAAGAAAAACATTGAAGATAAGGCAAATAAAACAAAACCATATACATCCATATGAAAACCATGAAAACGCTGGTTACCAAACTCATACATTTCATGTAACAGCACTTTCTTTTTCCAATATTTGTTTCTAATTTCTATTTTAAAATGTGCCGACTTTCTTATATGTGTGTGATGCACAAGGGAAACCTAGACCAGATGACTAAAAACTGTTCCTCCAGAATATGCTTGATCAGGATTGTCTCACTTAGCTAAAGATGATCATTGGCATTGGCAGAACAAGTTATTATAAAAGAATCTGTGACTTCCAGGCAGGAACCTGAATGAGTCTCTCCCATTTTTTACTGAGACGTAATCAAAGGCAGGCTCCAGGAAGAGTACAGACCATAGTGTACCAACTAGCTCCTCCTCACTGCCTGCCGTGTCTGTTAACTGGAACAGTTTTCTTGTCATGAGAAACACTGATATCAAATGAAAAGTGGGCTCAAGAAGAAAGATTTAGGTAGCAACATTCCAATGTCAGTCATGCTGAAGTCTTTGAGAGTTTTGACACTGCTATACTCTAGAAGTATACAGAAGACTGAATTTCATTCTTAGTATTGCACTAGTCAGTTGTCAAAAATTTTTACAAACACTCTAATTAATCGGTCAGGCTATGCCTTTAGTCTTATTTAGAAGTTTTATTTATTACTGAGCAAGTCATTAGGGCAAAAGCCCAGGATAGAGGAACTTTAAATATATATAGACTCAAATAAGCACTTCTTAGGGCTATCCAGTGACACTAAATCTTCAGTATCCTAGATTACTGGCCTACTATGAGAAATACACCTTATTCTTTTAAAAATCTGAAGTGAACTTGCACACTTTTTCTTCTCCCTAGCTGTGTCCCTGTCTGCCAATTATTGAGTAAGAATTTTTTTGGGGTTCTATGTCATGTTTTTATTAATTCAATTTGGTTTCGGGAGCTGATAATTTCTGATTGTTCATCCACTGACATGACAATGACTTACTTCAAACCATGAAAGGCCAGAGATTTCCTCTGTAATTATTTAAGACACATGACTGAGAATCATACCCTATGAAATTAAAATTACTTATGCTTCCCTTATAAGCAGTGCTAAGATCCTGTTAGGCTTAAGCTTTATGTTGGTAAGGATTAATGCTGAAAATTGAATCACCCTCCCTCCACTGAAATGGAGTTAGTCTCTAGTAATCACATTTTTCAGGGTCTCATGTCCAATAAATTAGCTCTGGATTTTCAGAAGGTTCATAGCTCATGCCATATTCTACCAAATTCCAGCTGTTTAAATGTTTCTAGTAGGAGGAAAAATATTTTTAAAAACTTGCGCTATTTGTATGTGGGCTTATATACTAAACTAGCAGATGTTATGTAAATATTTCTGTTTGTCCCTGTTTTCATATGTAATTCATAAAAGTACAGTCTAAGGGTATGTAAGAGCTTGTCTTGTCAAGCTCCCTGCTGAGGGCAGAATCAGATGTATCAAGTAATTTCTGACAATTTTTTGTACAACCTGTTTGTGAGATGCGCCAATGATGAGGGATTTACAGTCTCACAAGAGTTTCTTTCACGGGGTAATCTATCACTAACTGTGTTGTTAGAGGTTTGGGGGTTTTTTTGGTTGGCTGGGTTTTTTTTGTTTTTTTTTTTTTAAAGCCTAACCTAGTTCTTCCTTACTACTATTGTATCTTCTACTATTACATATTGGATTATTCCTGGTCTGTATTTCTCTTTGTAACAGCCTTTGACATATTTGAAGAGTGAGGTAATAGATTTTGAGTCAGGGAGAAGAATCAGCCCTCCTCTTCCTCACAGAGGGCATCAATTTGTTACAATTTAATGGTTTCATTTCTGTGTTTTTCTTGCTGATTTCATTTTTCCATTCATTGAAGTTTCAGCACTGACATTTGCCCAAGGTCCTATAACCTAGTGTGAACCTAGGGAATGCTAAAAGAGCTTGAGGAAGCACCAGCCTTTCCCATCTTTAGGCATATGTTGGGCCCACCCTGCTCCTCACCAGGGTTTTCTGCTCAGTGCAGTTTCACAATGCCAAGCATGCTTTGCTGCATGCAGATATCACTGAGTGGAACACAGCTGATACCATCCGAGATGCTGAAATGTGTCGTCTGACTTTTAAATCAATCCTAGTTGTGTGGAGTGAGTTTTCTTAGCATTCTAATTTTATCGTGTTATGAATGCTCCAGCTGGAAGCAATGTTTGACAGTTGATTTGAGGAAATCTTATTTCATTTTTAAACTCAGAACAGAATAATTGTAGACCTGCTCAGCCAAGGTTCTCATAAAAATTTTAAGGAGAAATGTGCATGGAGGGTTTTGAGGCTTAAACAGTTCTGAATCTTGAGATCGTATTGTGGTGTTTCCTAGGAATGTTATATTTCCTATGACAGTTACAAACATTTGCTCGTGGGTGCACCTATGTTGCGTGATCTACCCTGGAATTTTAAAATAAACAAACAAACTGTATTAAAATACTTTTAAATTATGTGTTTTTTTTATTTTTTACCCCCAGCAGTCATGTAAATGTCCAGCTGTGGAAAGACAGATTTTGAAACATCTATGTGTGGATCTGTGGTTCTGAGTACAGACAATGGTCATTGGTAAGAAATCTTTAGAACAAAAGAAGATACTGAAATTTGTCTTTGAGTCTCTCAAAGCACCACAAAGTGGTTTTGGACAGAGATTGCTGGAATAATGAATTATTTGCATATTATTTGACTAGGACTAGTTAAAAAAGATAACTTACTCTGTTCTCTATTTGACTAGAATTGATGACAGTGTGTCTCCATTTATTGTGGCTTATAGAGAAAAGATATTTTTATCTACGGGGTCTTATTCTTCAGGCCACTGTGTAGAGTCTTCACTTGTAAAGGTGAAAATAAAAAATTAACACTGTAGTCATCAGTTAAAATACCCTGGTGTAAACACTGCAAATAAATGGGGAATCAGTTCTGATTTCGCATTTTCTTGTTACATTTAGAATTTCTGCACCATAAGTCAGGGACGGTTTCTGAGATTAGGCCTATTCTAGTTTGTATTTTATTTTGAAGCTTGGACCACTACTATTTTTGCAGGAAAGTTTTACCATTTCTGAACAAGTATCCTATTACCATATCAAAACCTTGGGTGTAATCTCTGCCACATCTGAAAGAAAAAACATGATCCCATCTTGAAGACTCTGCTTCCACTTAGCTTTTCATGCCTCATTATTTTGGTTCTTTGAACACATGGGGGGCATATTTATGGAGGGACTAGACTAGAGGAGCTCTTTAAAATCTATGAACTCACAGAACTAGATAGAAACCAACTGTTCATTGTGGTATAAATTACAAGGAAAATACGTGGTTTAAGAAAGTATATTATGCTGTTCCAGCATAGTATCAGACTGATTTTTACAAAAAATATGACATAACATGACCAATGCAATAAAATCGAACCTTAATATTTTTACATTCCTTCTCCTTATTTTGTGTAGTTAGACTTTCATAATACTCAGGAAGAAGTCTTCTTTATGGGTTAGTGAGGGAGGGCTGAAGACAGAACAGTCTAATTGCAAGCAGTTCCATCTCTGGCCTCTCTTTGAAAGCTTCAAAAAGATCAGCAGCATTCTCTTTGCAGTTGTCACATGAAAATTTTGTTAAAAGCTACCAAGAGATTTATATTTTAGTGTATTGTCTGTTTTATCTAACTGTATGGACAGTTAGGGAAAATATCTTTCAGTTACTGAAAGACTGCGATTTCTGAAGTTCTTAATCAAACCTTGATGAAAATGCTACTCCTTGTAGTAGAGCCACTATTAGGAAAGATCTTTCCACGTAGACACAGAATCTTGCTCTACACTATGTGCTGTGCTAGTCACTCTCAGTTTCTTCTAGTTTATGTGACCTCTACTGCCACTGCCTTCCTCTTGCAATGGTGGTGTGCAGCGGCACAGATAAGGCTTGTCTTCTTTTCACATTCGCAATTCCTAAGCACATGCCAAGGAATGGTCACTCTTGGACAAGGGTTTCTTACACTTGCCATCGCATCTAGAATGCGTCCAAGATCTAATCTAAAAGTTCTTGAAACATCTCATGTCTAACAAGAGCTGTGTTACTCAATGCCAGGCAAATGTAGTGGAGGGAGAGGCCATTCCTTTCACAGAAGGAAGAGATTTACATTTTGAACCACCAAGCATGGGTTTGAGGCCAAATTATAAGAAAAATGGAAGCTAGACACAAGTTTAAATATCATCTTCTGCAATTTTGCTTGAAGATTCAGATTGCTACTCACAGAACCTAAATGAACGTGTGAATCTGCAAGGATTTGATGATGTATCTAAATGAAAACAATTTATTTAAAACAGAGAAATTATATGGTAATGGACTTCGGTTAGAAAACTGTGATCTTGGTACTCATAGATATCAGACAGGTCAGAAATTAAACATTTGAAAATAATAACAGAGTTGAGAGATGAATTATTCTACATGAATAAAGGTCATCAAACTGTAAACAGTTACACACATACAAAGCAGAGATATGAGAAAAACCTGTAGAACAATTAGGGTGAAATAATCTGCCAAGGAAGATTTCTTAGGCCTTAACCCTGAGGTTCTAAAAACAGGTTAAAGAAAACATCTGAAAGAAAACAATTCTAAAGATTTTAACTTCTGAAATTTTTTTCTTTACCATTCATCTTGTCTGTCCTCTTAATTTAGTCTTAATCTCTATGCCTCTATTTTCCAAAAACTTTCTTTAATTGCATCTTTATCTATTTTGGAATGCATATTATCTGCTTGGATATAAGTGTTATTTGTTTAAATCTCTATTAGAAAATGGAATGACTAATGGAAAGACTTTAACAGCTATATAGGAAGGAAAAGAAAACAATTTCCATGTTCTAGTAAAGTTCACCTTTCAGTTTTTGAAGAAAGTAATTATTTTTGTTTTTTTCTTATGTAACTCCTAAAATTTGAAATACTAAGAGGAGAATAAAATCATGTTTTCAGTGACACTTAAGTAGAGGACATATTTCTAGTTTGACAATTGGACCCGTAAAGCAGATAACAGTATTTTAGGTAAACCATAGCAACAGATGAAAATTATGTTCTCAAGTGGTCTTCATTCATCACCTATGGATGGTGTTTAGCCTTCTTATCAAGTCTGGAGTCAAGCTGGACTTAAGCAAAACAATAAAGAAACACAGCTGCCTCGTGAGAACTCCCCAAAGCTCACACTGCCTCTTGGATTCTGGTATAAGTAGATGTATCCAGTGACAGCTGCCTTGGAAGAGACCCTTATGAGCTTTACTGAGTCACAGAACTGCTCTGAGGTTGGAAGGGACCTCATGTGGTCATTAAACCCAAGTCCTCTGCTCAAGCTGAGTTACGTAAAGCAGGTTTCCAAGGACTGTGTCCAGGTATTTTCAATATCTCCATAGTTCTGAGTGTCTTGGGTAACTGTTCTTTACCACCTCTAAGACACACCCAAGCCCTCTCTCTTGACAGCTAAACAGTTAACTTTCTCAGCCTTTCCTTGTATGTTAGTTACTGTGGTGCCTTGATTAGCTCTATGACCCATTGCTGGGCTCACTCCAGTAAGCCATCTCCCTGGTACTGGGGAGCCCAGAACTGAAGATGGCACTCCAGATTTGTCTCGGCAATGCTGAGTGGAGGGGAAGGATCGCCCACCTTGATCTGTCAGGAATGCTCTTCCTAATGGAGCTGGACTTTTTTGCTGCAAGGAGGCATTGCTGACTCCTGTTCAGCTTGTTCTTCACCAAGACCCCAGGGTCCTTCTCCACAGACCCACTTTCAAGCTGGGCAGGCTCCAGCATGCACCAGTGCCGGGGATTAGCCATCCCAAACTGCTTCATGGTATACTCACTGTTTTGAGTACAAGGACAGGAACAGTTCCTAGTAGAACATATTCCTAGCAGAACTGGACAGATGTTTTGACCAAAACTCCTCTAACATTTACAGATTATTGACAAAGACAAAATGTCTTTCAATACAACCTTCTGACAGATCAAATGAAACATTTTCCAAGCATAATCGCTTTTTGGTTGACTTTGGCGTGTGTTCAAACCTTTGAAAAACTAGATGAAAGGGAAGGAGGTTTATTCTTTTCCTGCTTTATTCTCCCCTTGTAAATTTCCCTCGTGTCTCCCCCACTCTGAGTCCAGCTTTATGCTGAATGAAGACTAATGTTGACTTACTACACAGCTGCCTTTAGAAATGGAAAACAAGAGGAAAACAATGGTATCTACCACTTGTAAGACAGCTATGTCTGGAAAAAATCAAATAATACTTGCTAGTCTGCAAAATATTCCTTAGAGATACCATGAGTATCTTGAAACATGTCAATCCAGCTTTTCTTGGCTGAGATGGCAGAGGACTTTGACAGCTGCCAAATGAGTACAGCTCAGCCATAAAAAAGAGGGAAGGGCCAGAGTCAGGGCCTGGATCCCAACAAGAAGTCAGTACCTACACACCAGAGAACTGGTTGCAGGGCTGATCTCTTTTGCATTGCATGAAACAAAGTGAGTACACAACGATTTATGGTTTAGTGGTAGGACTGATATCAATGCAGTTACATGGATTCAGTCTGCTGTGAAAGAAAAAAATACACAGAGGCAGAGTAATTATTGACTTAGTTTCTTATATTTGAGAACAGGAAGAACATACTGAACTAGCGCAAATCTATGATGCCCTGTTTGTTAGTTGGTGATAGGTAGACAGGTTGGGTACATGATTCACTTCACACCCTGGAAAAGACAGCGTTCAAATGCAAAATAAGTTCTCAATGTTATGTCCTTTTTTCACCGTTCCTCAGCCTTTAAGACATGATCAGCTCAGTTTCTGAGATCTTATAATGAGTTTGGGATTTGCTTATTATTTCTCTTTTTCTAATTAACGCTGCAAATCCACAATGTATCTAATAGCCCACTGACTGTTTAGGATGACTCCCTGTGGGAAATTTTGTCAGATGCTCTTAAGAATTCATATTATTTAAAAGTTGCCGCTGCTGATGTCCATTTTTGCTGACTCAGCAGCTTTGCTTTACCCGTAGCTGAGAACTTTCCCTTCTTTTTAAAAGTACTCTGACAAAGGAAACACAGACAACACGCCCCATGAACCCACACCTCGTCTTAGTGAGTCTTGTTCAAGTTATGGAGTGCAGCATCATGAGTTTAACTTTCATAGGTATCTTGGTAGCAAGAAGTAGATACTACAGGAACATAGTTGGGGAAGTGTCTTCTACACATCCTGGTGAGAGTGATTCCATATGGTGGATGCTGTATCTGAGTGTGCAGGTGGTTTAACATCCAGCAGACTCAGAAAGAACACTGCAGAGACCATAGAAAGGTGAAGCAATTAGAGCTGCTTCAGCCTTTTGCACTCTTTGGTGCAACCTTGTAACTGAATACCACCTGACCAGGAATAAATCCGGGCTGAGGAAAATAACCTGAGAGAAAGAATGGAAGAGATAAAAACTCCCAAGAAACTCTAATTGCAGGAGATCATATTTGACCTCTAGATATGGGAAACCAGTGGAAAGAGATTGGACAGCACTGTCATTTTGTATTTGCAGACAGAGTGTACCAGAAAAATTGAAGGTAGCCTTAGTTTGTAATAGAGTTTAATGACTTTCATGTTTTTCAGTTAGCCTTGGCAAGGAAGATGACTGTGAGCTTATATTGTTATAAAAACACAGTCTGCATAAAATGATAATACACATGAGACACATAACTCATTATCCTAATTTCCTGCATACAAAATGAAAATGAGTTTATACAAACACTCTAATGAAAAACCTAAGCAAGCCTGGTAAGATTTCGTCTGGGGTTGGGACTGGAGTGAGAAACTGGCAGGTTACTGGAAAATTCTGACTTGAATCTTTATAATAAAAGAAAAATTTTGAATTTTCAGTTTGAAATAAGACAGTAACAATGTTATTAGTATTAAAAAATATTGAAAGTAATAATACCGACTGATATCTTTACAATCTGAAAGATATTGTCAGAATAGGTTAATGCATAAATAGGAAACTAGCAAATGTGGTAACCAGTAAAAAGTGTGGAAAGAGGACTTGTAATTAGGGTAAACATATATCCAACTGGGGTTTTATGAGAAGCATGCACTCGTTTACTCATTCAGCAAGCTAAATAAGTGTGGGCAGAGAATCACACTAAAACAGTTGATGCCTTCAGGTATTTCTACTTTTTACTCTTCATGTATCTGTAACTTGCTGTAGTTTTGTGCTTCTTACTAAGTGCTAAAAGTCCTCTGTTCCCAGCACCTTTAGCCAAAACAAGGCTCTCTGAATACAGATTCAAGGACATGTTCGCTGCCTTAGGGCCCGAAAACATGCAAACAACTGTGAGATGGGGGGAGCAGGCCTGGGGTAGTTAACATCATCACCTGAGGGTGTGATTGGAGGATTAAGGGCCAATATGCTAGTGGGACAGAACTTATAAAAGGTGAAGGGCTCGTGACCCAGGTGTCCATTTTGGGTGTCGTCCCCGATGGGGGGCTTTGCTTGCCTGAATGTACCTTCAAGGCCTTTGCAGGCCTTGAATAAATTGTCTGCTTTTATACTCCTAATTTGTCTTGGCCTCTGTTTCAGGTAGCCTGTCTTTTAGGCAACACAGTGACCCTGCTCCTAATTACAGAAGTGCCTCATTCAGTGATTGTGTGCATCTTGTACAAGTACTATACTGAGAGACAAGTGGACAGAGGAATAAGAAAGATGCTTACTAGAGAAAAGATGGTAGAAATTCAGGTATTTATGCAAAATAACTAAATAAATATGTTAGAGAAAATAGTATTTTCTGCTGCTTCAAAACAGAAGTTTTGAAGCCTAAAGAGTGGTGTATATTTGAAATGCTGCCATTCCCTTACAGTCAATTCTAACAGCAATACTGACAGAAGTATAGTTTATTCAACAAGCAAAACAAACGTTTTGATTGTGTCTGTACTGCCCAGAGCAGTAAGGTTGCCAGTTTAAAAAGAATGCTGTGTTCCTCTTATATCTTCTGTTTTCAAAGCAACAAACAGAGCAAGCTTCCAAACCTCATCTCTCCAACTTTACACTGGTATTACCTTAAAAAAAACCCAAATGCACAAAATGGTCCCTAATGACAAGTTACAGCTTAGACTGTAAACCTCTATTTAGGTACAGCACCATTAAAATATTCCTGTCTTATCCTACTCCTGTAATTTTAATCTTTCTTGATATGAGATACCTAATTTCATCAATAACTGGTCATGTAATAGCTTAGCCAGAAGCAAGATCTAGTTGAATTGAAACAGTAGCTTGACAAATGGAGTTCTTATTGTAAAATTATGTAGAATAAGCCCTCTCTTACCATGAACAGTCAGTGAACACTAGCCATGCTAACAATAATATTAAGAATGTGCATGATGATCAATAACTTGAAATGTTCTACTGTACTTCATTCTGCTTTGCAAAAGTAATATTTTATAGCATTACAAATTTATGTGTGTTGTTTCTCTGTTTTCCTCCAAGCAAGTTGTCTATGTGAAGATGAGAATAGCCAGTATTTTATTATGTAAGCCATATCAGCAGCAGGAAAGTAGTTTTGTCTCTGCCTGGTAAGTTATAGAAAATTAGGCGTATGATCTTGTGGTTATGTTTCTGCAATCAGAGATGGGAACTTCCTATCACTGCAGTAGGTTTCTTGTGTGAGATTGGATCAATTGCTTGAAATCAAGCCTCCCACAGTGTCCTGAAAAGTGTCCAGAGAAAAGCCAGGCTTCTTATAAAACACTTATCTCATTTTATCACCTGACAAGAGCTAGATGTTCAGAGCAGTTCAAAAGCTAGAGACACTGATTTTTATGAAGGAACATAAAAAATGCTGGGGATGAAGTACAGTGCTAGTCCTTTTAATAAATCAGGTCTTTAAAATAACTATGTGCATATTCACCCTTTAGTCTCATTTCCCCACCTTTAAAATGGGGACAATACTGAGTAGATCTGCACAGAGTGTGAAATAAGCAAAGATAAAGTGATTTTACTTTAATGTAATTCTTAAGTGTTCTTCAGTAAAAAATTATTAAAATGCCATGAGGAGAATAAATTGAAAAACAAAGAAAACAATTTTTTTTTTTTTTACATCACCTTATTCCTTACTCCTTTTTACAGGAAATTTTCAGTCATCTGCCTTTGCTGTTTGTCTTTTCTGGGAGACTGCAACAAAAAGAGTTTTTGTCTGGATTTTGGCCCCACATTATCACATTTTTGTACAATGCCAATACCAGGGATGTATTTTATGTAGTTTACTCTTGATTTCATTATATACTGCAATATTGCTATTTTAGTCTTCCCAAGCTTCAGGAATATAAATTAGATGTGTATCTTTCTTGTCCTAATTGCAAACTCCTGGGATCCCTTTGTGTATGAGGTATTGTAACCCAAGACTGGTTTCAGAAAGCAAAATGTTAACTGAGGTATGAAACTCATTGTGGATACTGTGGAACCTTCTCTTGTTTCCTTGTAAAATCTTCAAATGAGGTGAATATGAGTATGCTTTCTTACTGATTTATATGAAAGAATAAGCTCTCCCTAATTTCGAGATCACAGAATTGCAGTGAAGGTTTTTAGAATAAATCTTTCCTGACAATTATAGCTAAGCATACCCCTTAAAGAGACAAGCAGAATTGTCCAGAGGACAGCCATTAACCAAATGTTTGCAGGGTTTATTTTTAAATAGGAAACTGTAGGTTTTTCACTTGATAACAAAACATTAAGGCAGTCTGCTATTTTAAATTATTTGCTTATTGATAACTGATCTTGCAGATACATCTTTTCCGAATTTGCTTTCAGTGCTTCCCCTCTATACCTGCTGGTGATAAATAATGTTGCCTTATGTGGTCTATTGCAAGGCCATTTATATCATTCTCTGAATTGGTGGATATTTTTAGTCATGTTTAAAATACTAAGAGCTGTTGGCTACTGCCAAGATAAGTAAGCAGAGAATACTGTCACTGTAGGGTTTGCTTTGTCTGTTGCTGCTTAGGAAACAGTCACAAGTCATGTACTGATTGACAGGGCCTCACTGCTGCTCTTGACAACTATCAGGAATGTTGTCATGTAGTTTAAATTACTTGCATAAAAATGGGCAAAAAAAAGAATGGAGATTCATTATTCACAGCACTTTCACACTAATCATAACCCTTGGGCTTTTCAGAAAAACTGATATGTAAGCTATGAAATCTTTTCTATGCTTATCCAAATGTATATCCAGAGTGTAGTAAACTACAGAAAAATGAACAGGTATCTACTCTAGAAACAGTACTACTGATTTTAGGAAAGGGGATCAATAATGATCAATTATTATAATAACACTAGTAATAAGAGCATGATCATAGGCACTGGACCAAGTAATTGAAAAGATTATCCCACCCAATTTTGTGCTTATCCCAATTTCGAACTTAAAATCATATCTAGCCTAGAGCAGTTGAAGCTATTTCTTACTCAAGGGTTATGCCTGTATAGAATATTTCCCTTTGTCTTGTGGGGGAGTCACTCTTTAGTGTTCAAAAATAAAACCTAACACTCAGCAGCTTTCTTGGCCTTGAGATCTATCCAGTCCCACAACTGGCACCACAGGCTTGCCAGAGGCATGTGCTGCTCATTTTTGGAGTGATAGAACAGCATATCCCATAATGTCTCCAGTGATTCCCCATGGAGCCCAGTTCAGTCTAACAGAGTTTCTATACAAGAGGAAAGTTTCCCTGGTCTCTGTGGAAGAAAGTGATCTAAAAGGAACGGTGCAGGTGATTTCACTGATTTGAAGGCTGTTTATTGTAACAGAAGGCAGATTGTATACAAGCAAATAGAACATAAAGAAATAGACCAAGAGCTTAAATTTCAAGCTCATAAATTGGAATGAAATGGTAAGATTTGTTTCTTAAGATTGTTCATAAGATGAGATTATAAACGTGAGCTGCAAACAGGTAATTCTCTGTAATGCACAGAATTGCCATATTTGAATGATAAACTGTGAATGAATCAAAACTCAGTAAAGTTGTGCCAATTTTACTTTGATGCACCAAGAGACCCAAGATAGACCTTAGAAAGAAGTAACAAAGTAATGTAATCAAAGTTTTGAATCATATACACCATACTAGCTTTTCACTAATCTTGACATGCTGATAAAAGCTTTTCTTATGAGTACCTTAAAGCAGATATGTTCTGACAACCCTGTATTCCACACTGAGACTCTATGGAAACCATGTGAAAACAGTTGGCTTCCAGGTCATCCTAAATACATAAAATGTCTGGCTGCAACTTGCTGACTTCAAATCAGTTAGCTAGTTAATTCTCATTTGCTAAGCATGATTATATTCTGCAAAGTTAGAGAGATCTGAAAGAAAATGCCTTCTGATCTTAATAGCAAAAAAATGCGGTTTTAGTACCAAAATAGAACTAAAGACATGGAAACCAGAATATTGCAAAGTACTGCCCTTCCAGTGTCCCAAGAATCACCTTTTTTTTTTTTTTTTTTAAATTTCTTAAAATATCTGAACATCAAACCTTTCAATGCTCCACGTATCTGTAAATTAATTTTCACTTCTAATTTTGGTCTATACACTGACAGGAAAATACAAAGCAGTTCTGTTAAGAAAAAAGTCTTTATAGTGCATTTTCTTATTGAAATCAGAAGTATCATGATTTTCTCACCATCTCTCACACATCTCATCACTCACAATACCCCATCTCATGAGATCCTTAATCCCACCTCAAATACTTAATAGGCTTTGACAGTTACAGTGAGTTTTAGGTTACTAAGTTAATTAGGTTACATAATAAATTTAGGATCTAAACCAAGCATCCTTACATTAGAAATCTAGTAATATGCACTCTATCTATAGGCTTTATGTCTTTCTGTTAGTCAACTTCTTTTTAGCCCATATCTCCCATCTTCATAATTCTAGAGGTGATGGACATCAATCGGTTATGAAATCAGTAAATTAATACATGATTAAACTATTTGGGTGTCATAAGAAATGGCAGAGTTTTAGGTCAATGGAAGACATTGCATTGATCTTTTTAATGGTTATGTTATTTTTTCTTCTACCTCGTGTACCTTACTCTACCAAAATACTTGAGAGCATTTTTATTACTTTCATAATTAAGTTTTATATGTGTCATCAAGCAACCCTTGAAACAGAAGTAGAGCAATGATTACATAGGCTGCTATGCAGAGAGTTTGGAGAATTTCTCATTTCTCTTAACACTTCCTCTGGCCACTTACAGTAGTCATTTGTATGCTTTTAAAAGATCGCTCTCATTTCTGAAAAATCTTGCTGGAATCAGATAAAAAACAGTGATTTCAGTGATTTTTTTGTCAGTAAGACTAGGGAAATTAACAGTTTGGTTCAAAGTGGATTACCAAAATGCCTTTGAATCCTTAGGACAACAGGTGCTTTTCTTCTTGAAGCTGCATTTGAGTTGCGTGTGAGATGTTCCTATTTATTACCTATTATCCTATGGATATGAACGGTGCTTCTGTTAGATACAGTGCTTTAGCTTCAATTTCACCTAAGAGCATAGGTATGGCAAGAAAAGAGAAGACAGCGGAATAAATGCATTAACATGAATTTCCAATAGCTCACTGTTTTTCTCGTTGCTATAAGCACAACAGCCCACAAGCTTATCTCACACATGAGAGTCTTCTGGTGCTCCAGTGGATCTGTAGCATGACTTGGAATGCCAGCAGAAATAGTCACAGTGAAGAGCTAGATAATGTGCGCATGTATAGTCACTGTGTGAAAAGTGTTTATATTTAGAGGAAAAGCTTGGAAGGGCTATATCTACTTAAATAGGTGGTGATTCTGGGGAAACCCCGCCACAGCCTCCAGTGTTCAGTAGTACATGATCACAGAATCACAGAATCACAGAATCACAGAACAGTTAAGGCTGGAAGAAAGAACATGAGATCATCTGGTCTGACTCCTCTGCTTGAGCAGGGTCAGTAAGAGCAGGCTGCTCAGGACACTGCCCAGCTGGGTTTTGAGGATCTCCAAAGGGGAAGGAAACTCCACAGCCTCTCTGGGTTGCTGTGCTTGATCACCTTTACTCCACCTGTCAGGTATACATTGATACATAAGATACACATTAATACACATTACCATACATTTTATGAAAATAAAACAATTGTCATGATAGAATGACCTAATTAAAAAAAAAAAAAAGTTATTCCAGCCCTTTGTAAACTGACAAGTTGAGATAGTATAGGAGATCACTAATTTTTACTGCTTTGTTTGCTACTTGATTCCTTTTCTAATTCTTTCCTGTCTCTCAATTTTAGGGAACAATAGTGCTTAAAATAGCAACTTCAGTAGTAAGATGAATAAATCTCCACTTAAAAAGAGAGAGTACAAAGAACCACAAGACTTAGTAAGGCTTGACAAGTGCACCTGGATACATGCCAGTACATTTGGTTATTCGGACCACCCGGAAAAGACTTAGGCTTCTTAGGACCCACAGAAGTGTCCTATTTAACTTTTGGGCAGGCAGTATAAGTTTTGATTTCAGAGGAAGAGTGTGGTTAGCGGGACCTTCCTGGAGAGGACAGTAAGGGAGCAAGCTTTGTTGCTCTTGTGTCAGCAAGTTTGGGAAATGTTTGGCATGAAGATGGAAGTCCAATGTGCAGGAAGTTAAAATTTTTTAAGTAAGTAGAAATTTCTTTGGATGTGTGGTATTGGGCGATCCATTGGCAAGTGCTTTCAGGAAGAGGACTCAGAAGATCATGGAGAGATCTCAAGGTAAAAACGAATCTAGAATAGGGGAAAAGTCTGTCTTTAGTATTAAGGCTCAACAATGTTTACAGTTTTTTTTTTTTCAGTTTTGCTGAGCAGAAAATTCTGAATGCAGCACAATGCCTACTCATAAGGCAGCATTATGTCTACTGTATTAAATTTCTAGAGCTACTTACTGCTAACCATATTTTACTGCAGTTGTTTATTTTATTGTCTAGGAATCAATTGAAATGTGAATTTCATTTCTGTGTTGTGTCTGTATCCCACTAATGAAGTCTTAGAGTGGCAGTTTTTCATATGCTTTTGTAAATCTCCAGAAAATGTCTTTCTTAGTTCTCTTGGCTCATACTTGTCTCTTTCAATCAAGACTGAAAGATTAAATGTTGAAAAAAAAGGGAAAGCTCAAACCATAAATACTGTGAGGGCCTTAGTTCCCTGACTCATCAATTGATTTTCATATGGAAAGTCTGAGATGTGAAGTGTGATGCTATTACATATTTGTCCCTGAAGAATTAAGCAGCTTACAGAAAAGCCTTCACCAAGGTGACCTCCCATTCTGAGCTGAACAGAAGCAAAAGCTCTTGCTTAATGTCACTAAACTCTCATTCTTCCTCTGTCTTCTCCATAGTGATGACAAACACTACGAAAAGAATGTATGGTAGGTTCAATGTGTGAAATATGCTTGTGTTGTAATGTTTTGAAGAGAATTTTGATTATTGTGATGGCGACAATTCAAGGAAAATGAGCTCAAATTAAAGTCAGACAAGTAGAAATAAAGAATAAGGCCCGTTGCTTTGGCACTGTGATGATAAACACTTTGTGAGTTCTTAATTATCAAACAATGCTTCATTACCTGACCCTGTGAACACCTCACCGCATGATGGTCTCCTACGTAATCAACATAATCAAGCATCTGTATGCCCTGAATTAACCAGACCTGCAGCTGGTCAGCCATCTGCAGAGTGGTTATCCTCATGGAACTGTCTGCCTGTTCACTTAATATTTGTTTCTCTCTTAAACGCTAATGTTTGTGATGGATTTTGCGTGTCTACCTCTTTGTGTATGTTCTGTTTAACTTTTTTTTTTGATGATATGTACAGGATTCTTATCAAAGTAGTGGGGATTGATGGTTGGACTTGATGATCTTAAAGGTCTCTCCCAACCTGGACAATTCTATGATTCTATGATGGACATCTTGAAATGAGGATGGAGAAGAATGATGAACTTAGAGTTATATCTTCAAGGTGAATTTTATGATTCACAAATACTACATGTGGCTTAAGTTTTGTGCAAGTATTAAAACCAGATTTATAGACAAATTTCTAGTTAGAAAGGTAAGGAAATACTGCTGAATATTCAGACTCCGTTATATGGCAATTATCTTAAATATTACACTAGTTAATCTTTGTGTATAAATCTAATTTTCTTGTATCCTACCACATTTCTGACAGTTACAGAATATTGTAGGGCATGTTGCAATACTTTCAATTCTTAAAAGGAGGTGAACAACCATTTTAAATACCTGTAACCTGCATCACTGGCAATGCAAGCAACTCAGATAGGACCCCCAAACAGCTATGCTCTGCAAGGCATCAAAATCAATTCCAACACCCATTGAGAGTTAACATTACCATTCATTTTACAGTTGGCTTCCACTCTAGTATACAAAGCATCATCTCAAGACAGTAACTGCTTGGGATTTCTGTTACTCGTGTCTGTGGACATTAAACTTTGGAGTTGAAGAAAATTACCAGTGTATCTTTAGAACAGGTTAGAAGAAAGATCCCACAGAGAACAGTGGTAGCATTACCATTACAAACGATTGCTTTCTTTGATATTTTCATGGGGGGAAGTTTCTTCTTGTGCCAGTTTTCCCATACTTTGTAGTTAAGTTCTTCCTAGGTCAGCAGTGCTCCATTGTAAGTCACTTAGTCTGAATTTCACATGTTAATTACCTTGTTTCCTTCTTCGACACCTAACATGCATTTGGGTTTTAAGAGTTTTCACTCTTTTTCAACTCCCACCATGATTTTAATATTTGCACATTACGTTGTAAATACTCTGAACAAAAGTCTTAAGACTTTCTTTTGAATCAGCTCTGATTTATTTTTAGGTATATTCAATATGACTTCAGCACATCTAAGATTTATTCTTAGTCTCAATGACTTTTGCTGGCTTTTTATATACATTTTTCTGCATTTCTTAATTCTGCAGTTCCCTTAGGGAAATGTATACATTTTGCATTTTTTCTAGTTTCCTAATATACCAATACTGACCTGCATTTTTATCTTCATTTTTTGACAGATTTACATTTTACATTTGGGGGCAGGGAGAAAAATGGTTTAGATCAACTTGCCATTCTGAAATCCTACCTCTAGGACACATAAATGTTAATCTAAATAACTTGAAATAAATCTGAGACTTGTGGATGCTAATCTTATGTTGGCAATGTAGATTTTTCAAACTGTCATTCATAAACTAGCAGAGAGAAGCTGATAAAGCAGCCTTAACTAAACCAGCATCAAAGTTCTCAGCCAAGTGACAATTCTCAGCCTTGCATTTCTGAGCCTGTATGGAAGGACGAAGGGTTAAATCTGTACTGTCGGGATTGTGCAATTTCCTCAGCAATTGAATTCCTTAAGACTCAGCTAGAAATAAGTGTCATCTGCCCATTTCTCCTCTGTATGCCAAGAACAGGCTAAGCAGTGGTGGAGGCAGTGAATGACAGTTTAGGTGTCCTGCATGCTTTCCCGCATTCAGACCACAGCTCAGCAGTCCAAGCTTGTGCTGATCAGTTTATTAATTTCATGCCTGTTTGGAGGAATATACTGTAATGCACCCTTCTAATGATTGTGTGATACATAAATAGTAGAGTTTGGGGAACAATGTTTTTTCCTTACCAGCCTTTGTGTACCAGTTCTCCTGACTGAGATTCTGGGACTTTCTTTATTGGAATCTTATCTTCCATTTTATAGAAAATTTAAAGCATTGTGCCTCCTGTTCTTGAGAACTGGAACTTGATGTTTTTCTTAGGTCAAACCTGTGTCAGATTTTTTTTGCCAGGAGAATTTTAGGTTAGGCTTTTGATTGCATAATTCTGCACTGGCAGAAGGCCTTGCATAGCTGTACCTACAGGGCTCAAAAGAGTTTTTCTGTGTAAACTTTTGTTTATTGTGACACTAACTAAAACTACTTCGAGGGAAACAGTCTTTGCCAGGAGAAGGGATATCTACACTTCAGGATATAAAGCTACAGTTGCAGGTATCTTCTACTGTGTAGGAGGGTTGTCTATTAGGGTACCTGGAGTGGAAAAGACACACTGCAGAAGCAGGTGCAACAAAAGCTGGAATTAGATCTTCTGTAAGTAGAGTGAGTACATCAAAGATGTGTTCACTTCAGTAAATCCACAGTGACTTGCTGAGTAAGAGCTGCAGACTGAGAAAATTCACTTATCACTAGCTCTGTTGGTGATATGTCAGCATATATATGGTGATAACCCAAAGGACTTATAGACACTATTTAATTCAGGCAGGCAAAACCTGATTTTTACCAATGCTACTACTAGCTGCTTTAACTTCTTAAATTTTGTTTTCCCTGTTTTGAGCAACCTTCTAGTTTGAATATATGTTTTCAAATGTTGACAGTTTTTAGAGTTACATGGAAATTTGAAGACAAGCTTTCTAGTAAGCTTTCTTCTTTTACAAATGCTGATTGTAAAATACATCTTTCTTAGATTGTGTGATTTAGTATTGAGAACCAATGGTTCAGACAGACCTTCTGCAACTTTTAATAAAGCCAGTGAAAAGCCTTGTAAGTAAGGAAGCTGTTGAAAAGCCAAGTGATTTATTACAAAAACAGTTGGACCCAGTAAGCTGGAAAGGTCAAGCTGACAAAAATCTAGACTCAGAAATGTTGCTACAATATAAGAGGGAATTATCAGGAGGAAAGCAAAAATCAAATGAGAGTATTCCTGATAAAATCATAGATCTGTTAGCTAAGAAAACAATGTATTTGTCCTGCAATGTTCTCATTTCAAAAAGCTCCCTGTGGAGGGGTTTTTCTATAGAGTAGGAACTTGAATGCAGTAGATGCTTCTGAAAGAAAATGTGGGGGATGGATTGAAGAAAGGGAAACCCACTGCAGAACAACTATTAACAATAGTTAAGGTATTCACTACCACAGAATACCATTTCAAGTTTTTCTTCTAGGCAAGGCATGGCAGAAATTAGGAACCTTCTATGCTTGTCTATAAGGTGAGCTCTTCTCCTACTGGGGAAAGAGGGAACTGGGAGGGTGGGAAACTTGCAGATAACCCCTGTAAGATCCTTAAATGATCTAATGATCAAAAACAGTCTTGGTCAGATGATTTTCAAATACATATTGATATTTCTGATGATTTTTTGTCCATTTGTTTACTCATGTAAACCAGGAATTCATCTGGAGGAATTGGTGGGATTATGCAAATCAAGAAGAAAATGAGTGTCAGAGTATGTTGTAATTTTATGGAGATTGTAGAGGGAGCAAGAAGCTAGATGGTATAAATGGATACTAAATCTGTTTCCATTTTAGTAACTTTACAAACAGAAAATTTGACAATTTCAGTATAAAACTCTGTGAATGGGTTTTCTCGTTTTAAATTTAACATACATTGACTAAAGATAAACTCTTTCTTTTGCATTTCAGTCAAAGTTTACCACAAATAACTTTGTTTGGTTAAACAAAGCCATGTATCTCCTGATCTTTACAGGAGTTACAAAGTGAAGATGGGAATTGGGAAGTAGCATCCTTAAGAGTTAAGCTTTTTGCAATATGCAATGGATTGTTTGACAAATGTGTGCAGCATCATGGCAATTCTCTTAAGAGGGATGTACCCTGGGGAACTGAAGTGTATCACATTGCAGCACCAAGTTCAATATGACATTATACATAACTGCAAGAATGATCAAAATATTCCCTTTTATGATGGAAAAAAATGATTGTCAAAAACAGACTAAAAACGGCATTTATGTCACTACTATTTGTTCTTGAAGCCCTCACTGGAAGACTTCAGCCTTCTTTAATATAACAGTCAATATATTTACCTTTCACATTTCTTTTCTTCTTTTTGTTGGTATGTTCTGCTTTAAAATTTGGCCATTTCCTATTTCTATATGGGCTGTAGGTTAAGAACTATGTTGAATAGGGTGGAAAATCACTCCATTCTTTAAGGATACAAGGACTCAAGAACATCTGGTTTCACCAACAAGTATCATTGCTTTATTATCATGTAAGGAAATGTATTATGCGCTCCAGTGCTTAGAGTATGTGCTTAGATTTGAGATCTGAACAAGCTACCCTATTACTTAAAAAAATGCACCAGAAAGTCTGAGGTAATTATATAAATCAGGAAAATATATGAGGAACTAGGCTGTGCATCTTACTTGGTTATTAAAATACAAAGGCTTGTCCTTGCATTTGCACTAATGCTAACAAGCCAGTCAAATATTTGAGTCAAACACAGCAAATCTTGCTGAAACAAACTATGCTTTGTGGACTGTACTCTAACTACACCTGACCTTTGTAGGATGGCTGTGTACTCATTTATGTGAGTGTCTGAACAGCATTTCATTGTTTTAAGCTGTCCTACAGATACTTTTCTACCTAGGAAAGATATTAGTATTCAGTTTTAAGTTAAAAAAATGCTCCAAGTGGATAAATAGTATCATGTATTTTAAGCACAAAACACTGAGTTTTTATTGAATGAAAATGTTCATGCAGGCCCTTACAGTGCTGAAGTTGCTTAAGTGTGACTTTGAACATTTGCTAGAAACTTGCACATGCAACTGCAGTACATGATTTAGCTAGCAGTAGTTTTCAGTGCCTTCTGTGTCTCACTAACAATATTTTGCTCCTTTCAAGATCAGTGGGAACTGTGCTAAGGATATAATAAATTATCATAGCTCATTTTGTGAAAATGTGAAAGTGAAAATATTCTCTGTTTCAAAATACAGATAGAATTTTCTTTTAAAAAATAAGCTACATTTGTGTTGATAGTTTGAGAAAAGGGAAGGGAACACAAAAGAAGAAAGTATCTTTTACTTTGAAAGAAGTCCAGTGTTATTTTGTGATATTCTAGATTTTTACTTCCCTTTCTCTGAGGAAAATAATGATCCTCCAGCCAACGGCTAATGGAGATTTGGAACTAGACCTGTTCAGGGACAGACACAGTCATTCTGTGTTAAAAAGATTAAGTGATGCATGAGTGTTATGCACCCAAGAGTATCAAATCACCTCTTTAATTTTGTCATATAATTTTAAGGGCATGGGGAGGTTCATAATCCTCATTGATCTTTTGTCCTTGTTCAGAGACAAGCTACACATTCTTAATACAGAAAGTAATATAATTTAGTTTTTTTTTTCTTGGAGATTGCAGTCCATTGGATAATTATGTCACATTAACAAGCTGAATAATCCAGAATGTTAGACAAGCACATCTTTTTCATCACCAGCTACCAAAAGCCATTTGAACTAATGACTAATCTTTGAGCCAACCTTCCCTCTGCCCCATGACACTCCCATAATCGCACTTGAAACTAATTTCTGGTCCATTCCCAAAAGTAGCTAAAATTATACTGGCACAGCTGTCTTCTAGGGTTTTTTGTTTGTTTGTTCATTTGTTTTCTTGGTTTTTTTGTTATTATTCCATTCAGAATGTCATGTACCTTGATCTAAATACCTTGGCTTTCTTTTTACAAATCCAATTCTCTAACAGAGCCCTGTTAAAATGGATTAAGGATGCCTTTATAGCTCTGTAATAACTAGACACTGTGCAGTGACAGCAGCATTTTGGCATATATTACTACAATAATTAAATATCCCCAGATATGTATTCTTTAAGCTGAGAAATATATTATCCATGAAAGTGTGTTACTTAAACCAAATACATGCGTTCTTTTTGTGTTTCAATTAACATAGTTGCATCTTGCTCTGCTGCCTTTTACAGACAGTGTATTTTTAGATCTGTTTTCAATGGAACAAACATACCATAAAAATAATGTGCAGGCATAGAGTTGAATTCTTGCTATATTTGTTGAGAAAATGTAGTCATGAAGTCTGTTTTGTATTTAAAACTTGATTTCACACATTACTAAAACTTAAAATTTGAAAAAAGTAACTGTTTGCACTGAATATCAAGAACTACCCAACTGTGGAGATGGCTTTTTTTGTTTAACAAAAGTTTTAAAGACTACACTTAGATATTCAACCTCATGATAAGGAATCCCAAAGTAGTATTTGCTGGAAAGTAGCAATTACTTTCTGCTTTGCTTTGGATCATCTCTTCTGAATTTGTAAAGAACTGAAATTATATAACAGAAAGGACAATGATAACTGTTCATACCTGGAGCCAAGAGAAATCAGAGCAACTCTGAATTTATTTTTTTGTACCCCACCCTGACTCTGTTGCTTGGAGCTTGTTATAAATTCTCTGTCTAAATAGATGGGCAATGTTGCAAAGAATTATATGCTTTGGTATTCATGAATGCTTAGAATTCTCTATTGAATTTCATCTTTAACATTGATTTCATAAGAACAGCTTTCTTGTTTCCCATGTGTAAATTCTCGCTTATGAGATTTTACAGTTTATGAAGACTGTTTGTTTATGGGAATATTTCATTAATTTTCACTCTTCCTGGTCTGGGTTTCTATTTCTAACATCCAGTATATTTTATCACCTTTTCACTCAAATCTGCTTTTCTCAACTCTCAGGCTCTGGGACGTTCTTTTCTCATCACTTTATTTCCGAGAGTGGATATATCTAGAAGTGCTCTTTGACATCTGTCAGACCACAGAATAACAGTTTTAGGCAACCTGGAATTCCCATTACTTAAGAAATCTAAAACAATTCAAAGCAAACAACCAGTGTGTATGTAGCGACACCTAGATTGACAAGGTCTGGACCTGACAACTTCTTTTAATCCTTTTGAACCCTGACCTCACTTGGCTCATTTTTGAATGACTGACTTACCCCCTGGAGCAGGGTTATAGCAAAGAGAGGAAGATTAAACTTTTTTGTTGTATCTCCCCATTTTGGTTTTTTTTTTGTTTGTTTGGGGTTTTTTGGAATATAAAACTAGAAGGTAAGCCTAACTACTTTTCAAAATAGCTTTGAGGTTTTGCTCAGTACACTTCTGTCCTTAGACGTGACTTACTGTCTGTCTGCCAGCAAAGATTGAAATACAAAATGTTTAGCTCCACTGTATTGTACAGGGCATGAAATAAAGAAGCTTATCATGAGACAAAAATTACAACTTAATCCCCAGCCGACAATCACTTGTTCTGATACTTATTTAATGCATGCCTTGGAGTCCTCTGAGAGTGGTGGGTTTTATGTGATTTGTAGTGGGTTTTTTCTCTTTCCTCTAGTTGGTCTGAGTGACATTTGAAAAAAAGTGGGTCTGTTCCTGTACCTGTAAAACTTAACAAGGGTTTTGTCACCCTCACTAAAGTGAGTAGATGCAATCTAAGGTGTAGGAGAAGAAAGAAAAGTGAAATCCATTATTATACTTGTCTGGAATGCTAAAATATTCATTTTAACCTTTTTTCCTTTGAGAAATGGGAAAAGTATACTTAGAATTTAGGTCTTCTTACTGGAACACTGCCTTTACTGTTTTTTTCATACTGGCCCCTTATTCCCAATAAGGTATGATTTGCATAGCTAAGTAGTAAGTGTTCGTATTAAACTTTGAGTTGTTCAAACTGAAAGAACAGGATTTGTTCACTTAATAAAGCATCTACAATACTTTCTAGAATTTTAAGTTTTTAATATTGATAATACAGGTGTTAGGCCTTAGAGCTAGGGGAAGCTGGTTGAAGGATAGTACTTGGAAGTATGAATTCAAAATCCAACAGACTGGATGGCTCAGGCATGATATTTTACCCCTGGGTTTGAATATTTTCAATTAGTCACCAAGAGACATTTGTAGCAATACTTCAAAAATAGCCAGCCCTTAGGAATTCCCATCTTTGTTTCAAGTGCAGCATATTTATGCAATAATTCAGCAGGTCCTCATTCATCAGCATTCACTACTGGTTATTCATTACTTGTCTGTTTTCAAAGTTGCAGCCATTAAGATGTGCAGCTAAGAGCTATGCCATGTGACTGATGAGACCAATTACTTGCATCAAGACTAAATAACAAATAAATAATGAAAATTAACTAAAATACATAAATAGTCAAGAAACACTTACAGAAAATAGAATGCATATAGAAAAATACTTTAAATGTGTCAGATTCTTTAGATTGGGAGCTCTCTCATTTCCTTAATAACACATTATTGCCTTAAAGAGGCAAGTATATACATATATCATATGGGAACTCAGAAATGCATATGTACATGTTTCAACAGAGAGGAAAATTACCAAATCCCACAAACTATGAAACTCAGTGAAGCTGTCATTTGATCCTAAACTTATACTGTCATTCAAGGGCTGAAAGAGGGGGGAAAAAAGATGTCATTATGGTAGATTTTTTTCACATGAAGCTTTTTAAACTGCAATAGGATATTAGAATTTGCACAACCTCAAGGTCATTGAAAATGACACAAATTTTCAAATTAAATACAGAGGAAAATTTTGGATGTATGCATAATGAACTTTAATCTAGTCAGATGAAAAGTTAACATGCCTTATTATCAATAATATATGAATAATCTATCTAACTTAGTTCATTAATGGTTAGAAAAGTCTCCTTCAATTTGCAGATGATAGCAGGCTGGTAAGGGCTGCAGAACCTCAGATGTGGATGAGCTGAAGGTGGTTGAGATGAGACAGGTTAAAGATAATTAGAGGTAGAGAAGCATGACTTCTGAAGAAATAGCAAACTGGGCTTGTTAATCTTCGGCAATAAAAGGAAACCAAATTGTTTGCATATGTGACATATGATGGAACAAATGAAATTAATAAACCCATCGCTATGACCAAAAAGATAAGATCTGCAGCTTGAAAGATTTAGCTTAGCTGTGCCGCAAAAAGTTTGAAGATGAGGGTAATTATATAGTGGAAAGACTTCATAGGGAGCCCATGTACTCACTATTTTTCATTTGAATCACATTCTGCTGAATTTGTTCACTTTTAAAAGGCAAGAGGAGATGATAATGAAAATAAAACATAAATGTAGAAAACTATCATCTATTTGGAATCAAAATATTGGACTATTGATTCAAAGAAAGGTAAATGAGATTATTCTAAGAAAAGTCAGCCACACCCTTGGAAATGCAGCCTGAGGCTGCTCTAACTTCTCAGAATTGTCTGTACTCTGTAGATACAAAACTGAACCCTACAATGAAGGCTGCTGACTGGAAGGCAGCTCAGATAGCATCTGCTGTAATTGGTAAGATTTTAAATTGAACTCAGTGATACTTGTGGGTTGAGAAACAGAACAAATAGAAACCTGTCAATGGCCAAGGAATGCAACCTTTGAAGGAAATTCTTAGGATGCTTTGACTGTGCTTGGGTCCAGTTAATAGATGGAATATCTGAATATTTTTCCTACACGTTTGAGTGTCAACATAAGGAGAAGATTTTATTTTCTGAGAGTTAGGTGCCACTTGACTTCTATACTATGAGAATTTTTGTGTTATATAAACTATTCTGTATTAATGATTTAATCCCCCCCCCCACCCCCTGCCAGGTACATTGAGAATTTGAGTTGGGGAAATTTAAGGGTCTCTTGCTAGGCTGAGACACAATACATTCAAGGGTTAAGATTCTCTTGAGACAGCATTTTAAAAGATAACACTCTTTTTCAATACAATGGAAAAAAAGATCAGTGGTGTAAAAGCAAATATTTGAGATGAAAACGTGTGGGTCATGACTCATAATGAGGCAAGCACCTGATTTTCCTTTTACTTTGAAATTTTTGCCAAAGTAATGGTAACTGCAATATGACCAGAGTACTCAGATAATAAACACAAATAAAACGGGGAATAAAAGACAGTAAAAAAAGTGCATTCATCACCCAGATAAACTACTAGCAATTTAACAAGAGAATAGGTCCTCTTTCTCTTTAGACATCTTAAAGAAAAAAATCCCAAACTGGTGAGTTCACTGAGTGTAAGGAAAAGAGGGACTAACTCCTTAGCTGTGTAGGATCTGCACAATTGCAGGGGAACAGTTTCAGAGAAAAGAAAAAGTCAGTCTCTGCAATATGGACTGATACATATTTCTGCCAAGAGTAGCACAAGATCTCTATAAAATATGTCAGCTTGGTTCTTTTAGTGCCAGAACCAAACTGGTTCTTTTAGTGCCAGAACGTTTTAGCTGCTGCTAAAATTTAGATTTTTTATTATACACCCTACAAATTAATAATTTGAGGTGTTGATATAGAGTTCTTGGGGAGGTCAAAAATGCAAGCATATAAACCTGTAAGAAGGAGGCATCCACTAACTCAGGGAAGATGAGTTTATAGTGAGCTTTACAGGGGTCAATCCACAGATAACTAGAGTTTGGCTTTAATTAGTGTCCTGTAGTGTCCTCCACCTCTCTGTATTTTGCAAGACTGTCCATCATTGTATTCTTTCAGGAATAAGTTGAGGAATGGTGGCCAGTTGGCTAAGTCTACTCTTTTCTATTCCTGTGTAGGCTTGAAGAGCTGAAGGGTTGTGTGAGAAATGTGTCTTGGTGAAACTGGAAAGAACAATTTATTTCTCTTTAATACAGCCATACATTTTTCCCATGGAGTAATGGTGCTTCACACTTTTTCTATATATAAATTGTATGTTAAATGCACTGTCCAGCCTTAAATTATGGAATATAGCTCCCTCATCTGTCCAACTCAGTGCATGAAAATATGTCAAAAGCCAAACAAGTTTATGCTCAGTAGTGTATCTTCTCTTTTTCAACCAAAGGTTTTGCCTGATTTTAGAACAGTTTTTAATGTACACTGATAGAGTAATTTAATTTCTGTGATTCTTATTGGGTATTCTCAATTTTTCTGCAAGATATTCATAATACTAGGCTTAAAGGTGATCATCACAAAAATCAGACTGAAGTAAAAGTTTCTTTGATGTGTTACACAGTTTGAAAAACCAAGAAACTTGGAACACATAGTGCTTTACTTGTCCTGTTTCCTACATTTCCTCTGATTACACCTTATTTACTTCATTTTCTTATTTGCTTCCGAGTACTGCCTGCTGAACTGATAGAGCTTGGCAGCCTTGGCTCTCTCTAGAGGAGTTGCAATGTAAATAACTGAAGTACAAACTCATATGTCAATGTCATATAACTTGGTCCTTGTCCTTCAGTATTCATCCACAGTACCCATTTCACTGTTTGATATGTAATTAAAAAGGGTCAACAATTTGTCTCAAAAGGTATCTACCATGAAGATGTTCTGCTCTGTGCATTGCTGACTTGAATACACACCAGCAAAATCATCTCATGGGCCAAAACCAGTAATTTTTCTATCATCCATGTTTCTACTCTAATATTTTTGATTTTTTTTAGAAACTAAAATGACTTTAATATGACTCTTTTATTGGAATATAAATCCTGAGAATGTCTATTTCCAGCCATTATTCTTTCTATTTAGTACATTGTAAAATATAGCATATATATTTTATATATTATATATGTTCTTTTCTTACCTTCCTGATGGGCAAACTTAACACTATCATCTCAGCTTTTGTCAGTGCTGCTCCTGAACAAACAGTCCTGTGAAAAATTTTAGCTATATGCCACTCAACAAAACCAAACCATCAGGTAGCATCATTTTAAAGCATGGCAATTGCAAACTTAATTTCCTTATACAGGATTGACATTTAAAGAGAGAAATTAATCTTGTGTTCTATGATGCACCATAGCAATACCACAAGTGCCTTCCATTCTGAAAAGCCAGTGAGACATTTTGGTAGAGGAGTTGAGACTTAAATAATGAATAGCGGGCCCATGATCCAAACAGTTTGCATTGTTCATGTACTAGAACTATGTATTCTACAGTTGTCTTCATGCCGAGTTGAAGTAGTACATGAGAGGTAATGAGATGTATCGATATGCCAAATAATGACTTTTGGATGACTCAGTGTTCCCAAAACTGTTTACTCAGTTATCATCAGTTCTGTGATTTTTGAGTGCTGGCATTCCTTGCCATCCTTGCCACTGTAAACACTCTTGCAATATAACTATGACTTAAATGTTGAGTGTCAGTTTGGCCCTTTGCACTTCACCTGCGGGCAAATCAAAAGCAGAAACACCAGATTTTTCTCTTTGCTTAGATTACTAAAGAAATAAAGCATCAACTGCCTGCACAGCTAGGGTGTGACAAATGATGACAAAATAATAAAAACAATCTCCTTTCCCTCTATCTCACCGATGAAGAAAAGGCCTTTCAAAAGGGCAGGAACAGGGATAGGAAGTCAAGAGCATGGTTCTATATGGTTTAGAGTGATCAATCTAGTGTGTTGTTTGGTGTTAATGTTTAACAGGTTTTCCCCATTGGGCAAACATGAAATTCACTCAGCTAGTAGTGGTTGCGTGGGTCTTTCTGTCTCAGGTCTGTAGGATTCAGAGAACCCTACAACTTATTTTCACTTTTCGTTTCACTGCAAAATCTTGCTGATGTTGTCCATGTAGTTTGTTTTGTGGAAAACACTTCATGTTGTTTTTTCTTCATTCTTCCCTCACCCCAAAATAGTCTCAACAAGATAACAGAAGATCTTAGAACTTAGGTATAAACATGCTGTGACAGGCCATTTGGATGCTCCCAATCATAAATGTAGGAAAGACGTTTTGTTGGTTTTTTTGTTGGTTCGTAGTGTGGGGTGGTTTTTTTGGTGGGCTTTTTGTTTGTTTGTTTGTTTGTTTGTTGGTTTGGGTTTTTTTGTTTGTTTGCTGTTTCCGAGAGTGAAGGTTCCAAAAGTATGTCATGCAACATGGAGTATAATATTAGATTATCTGAGCACATTAGTGACATGTCAGCATTTCGCATTTTATTCATGTGTACCTTAAGTTCCAACAGCAGTCCCCACTGCCCTGCAGGCCACACTAGCTGAATGAATGTGATTGATTATTCTAGTTATACTGGACAAAGTACAGTTTTGTGACATTTAACATAGGTGGAATGTTGGTGTGTGCCATTGAATAATAAGTTTAAATATTGTTTGCTGAACCAGCTTTGGAGTAGCTTTTAAAACCTGTCATTGACCAGCAAGAATGAAATGTCAATTGCTACATTCTTAATGCTTTCATAATACAGCACAAGGGTGTAAAGAGGCATTCAAATTTTATCCTTTTATTCTTTCATTCTGCTCCTTTAAATCCTAGTTACATGATAAATGTTCACGCTCTAGTTTGCATAAAACAAAGCTCGGTTTCAATGTTTTAGCCAATTGCAACATCTGCCCTACAAGGTTTTTCCATTTTATATACAGGCTTCCCTGAAGATATAAATATGGTCTTCCTAATAAACACATTTGAAATGTCTCCAGAGAGAGAAGCTTCCATAGAGGGATTAGGATGCAGCATTACGACACTCACTAAAAATATTTGATTTACCTTAGCATGAGAGATGGAGCTCACCATGACTTTGATACAAACCTAGCACCAAGAGGAGTGTAAATAAGAGCAGAATGTGGTTTCTGATCTTTTCATGGTAATAGTGCCTTAAAACTAGAAATGCAAGACATTCTCCTTAATGAGGCATACTTGTAAGCGAGGCTCCCATGAGCCTGGGGTGTGGGTGCACCGACAAGCGTTCTGTCTCTTGGTATATCAAGGGGACATCCCATCTTTTCAGTTGAGGTGATCCTTTATGATACTTATCATGGCAGCAAAATATGTGAAAGTAAACTGTAAAAACTACTAGGTCTTTTGATTTTTAAAAATAAATGTTTCCTTGGTACTGCAGTCTGCTGTAGTGTGACAGGACAAGTGTTAGGAAGCTCTTCAGAAGCTCAGTTAATTCATATAAGACTCCTTACTACCTTCAGTTTGGAATACTAGTAATGTCTTAGTGGTTTGGGTCTATTTTATACTTGACTTCAAGGGAATACTTGGCCACAGTCAAACTGCCTGATCCAGCCGAAGCACTGTCAAAGCATCTGTGTGTGACCTTTTTGGTTGGGCAGTTCAGGGTGTGAATGGCAGGGTGACTCTGGTCTCCTATACACTATAAGTTTTGCTGTAGGAAGCTGTTGTGTATTTTGTAAGTCTGGACAGGAAAATATTCTAATAAGGAATAAGAATAAATGACCTAATGGTCTTTTGGGGGGGAAAGTGCAGTTTTGGGGTCATAAGTCACCTAAACTTGGTACAGTTTACAGCACCAAAAGTACTGATGCAAGGCTTAAGACTTTTCCTTTATGATTATGCTACTTTTCTATATGCACTTTACACTTCTTTATTCATACTCTGTGCGTTTGAAATATGTCATATTTTTAGAGAACTTGCTGATATAGAATCTAAAGTTAGAAATGTATCTCACTGAAAAGCAAGCTTTGATACCTAGCTAGAGATGCCATCGCTGATGTCATGCTCAGAAGGGGTTACTGGTGGTTGTGTATTCACAGATCACAAAGCTGAAGCCACACATACGAATCTCCTAACTGTTTTTGAGGTGTGGTGCCCAGGAGGCTTCATAACCTTAGTGTTCTCTAAAATTACATTTCCATAATTTAGAGCAGAGTTAGATCTGTTCTAAACTCAAGATGGTGACAGAGAAGGCAATACTCTCTAGTTAATAGGGTCATTAAAATCATGTTCTCTCTATTTTATTTTTTTCTATATAGGTACGTATGTTATTTACATATGAGTCATAGTTAAGTACAAAGTCAATGTTTATCACTATTTCTAGGTGAAGCTTCTGTTTGATGGTATTTGACCGAATGCAAACACTGGCTCTGCTTACACTTTGCCATTGAATCCTACTCTAAGTGAAATTTTGGAGGAGTTTTCAGCCTACAAAGACGTCTCTGAAATGCAGCTATTGGAAAGCCTGAGCATGAAATTAATTTCATCAGATCCCTTGCAGTTTTATACATTAACAATGTGGTCACTTAGCTCAGGAGAATAGTAAGGGCAAATTGGTGCATTCACTTCTAGTTCATTGGTTTACATCTGGTCAGGATGGTAATAGCACATTCTCCTTATAATTTGATGATTATTTGATTATGTTAAATAAGTTAAAGATTTCTTTGTTCCTGCAGATCTATTTCATCCAGCTCTTCAAATGCACTGAAAGGATTTGAACTGTATTATTTTTCATAAGCACTGTAAATTTGTTTTAAAGGAAATAGGTCAATGACCCCTTAGATTAAATGTACTGATGCATACTAATAATAATGAAGATTTTATCGTGTCTCATATTTTGTATGGGTAGCCAGGCTATGTGTTATATATCTTGATTTTAGGAACAAACTCTTCTTTTCAATGTAAGGCATTAGTAGAGCTGAATGTTTTCTAGTGATGCAGAGAGACAGGCTAGGATATTGTTTGTTACACAATTGAGAACATTTTGGTTGCAGGAGCTCAAATTGCTGAAACTGATCCTGATGGTAAGGATACTCAATTATCTAAATTTTATCTTACTGGTTGTTGAGAAGAAATGTCAAAGGGTTGAAGGAAATTTTGATGAGCAATTCATGTTAAAAATTTAACTGTGGAAGCATTTGCTGTTGAACTGAGTACTGTTTAAATAAATTGGAACTAATTACATTTGAGGATGTATTTTATAAGTCCCAGCAAAGGCTGGTACTTAAAAGTAAGACATCCATCTACTGTTGCCTTTCATTAGAGGTTAGGCATCTAATTTCTAGCTCAAGATATCAGACACAATGAATGTCTAAAAAAATCATGACTGAATACATGAGAACTTTTTGAACAATGTTGGTACAGAGGAGGTCTCAGCAATACTCAGTTGATAATATCTATTTTTATTTCAGTCCTTCCTGATAAGCAGAGCCAGCTATCAAAAAGCCAGTCCAAATAAGCATAATGAAGACATGTACCTTGTCCAGAGTATAAGTTTTCCTATATGTTAAGTTTTGATGTGGTATTAGCATTCTTCCTACCAATAGCTCTCTCATGACAGGCTGGACAAACTTGAAAATATCAGTGAAAGTGTTACCTTTTTTTTTTTTTTTTAAAGCAGTGGTTTTTTTAAAGTGCAGTGTTTCTATCTTGATATGTTGTGAAAGAAATGGTTCAGAAAAAGCTACAATTCCTCCCATGTGCTAACACTATTATAATGAGGTAACATACAGTGAACTTGGATTCTGAATATTTTTACATGAGTTTGTCACTGATAGCAGCCATCAATTGAAAGGAGACAATGAATTAAAATACTCCTTGTCAGAGACATGAAAAGATTATCTGTTCACAATGAACTAAAAGTATGTGGGGTTTCCACATAACTGTGAGTATCCAATTGAGAACATGAAATCTCTCTCAATCATCTTGCTCAAAGCATTATGCTCCAAGCTCATCAAAATAAGGGGCATTCTTCTGGTTTTTAGCATAACTCATGCAAACATACATTTTATGTTTGAAATACCTAATGCTAATTATGATGACAATCTGATTAATGTCATTATAACAAGTCTAATGATTTTTTTAAAATTCAGTCTGTTATTCAGGTCCTATATATTTGTCAAAGATTGAAAAAAAAAAGCTGTTTCTTTATTCTGGCTTCTTGCCAGTAAAAGTTGACAGGGGTATTAGGTATTATGGATCCAGGAATGCTGTCCTGATAATTGAGGAATGAAACAAGCTTGGTAACAGAACCTAATTTGCAGAGGCTGAATTTTAAAAAGAAAGCATTAAAATTCACAGCATACTGTTGTACACAGCCCATCACCCTTTTCAACAGATATATATATTTTAAAATTCTGTTTCACCAAATGAATTACCATTTACCTCACCAACGTACACGTGCAATATACATATTTAAGCACGTCCTAGCGGTAGGTATTTCGTGCCGGCTCTTGCCGAGCTGGGCCCGTTACGAGAGCGCAGAGCCGCACACATTCATCATGCGCCGGGGCCGGGGCCGGAGCGCGCCCGGCGCCGTTCACCTTAGCTGGCTGGATGGGCGCACATCCCGGAGCGTGTTGTCCAAAAGGGGATGAAGCGTGCGAGGAGCCCCGCGGGCGGCGCGGGGGAGGATGCTGGGCCGGGCCGTGCCGGGGAGCTCGCTCGGGGCTGCCGGGTTGTTACGGCAACCGGGGCTTTGTTTGTACATAGCAGGAGCAGCTGCCTCCCTGCCTCCCGCCCGGCTGGGCTGCGGCAGTGCCGCGCCGGCCGCTCCCTGCGCCGCGGGGCTGCTGCGGCCACCGCGCCGCCTGCGCGCCGGGCGGGCTTCGGCAGCGGAGCCGGGAGCGGGACCTCGGACCGTCAGGGTATGGCTGGGGCTGGGGGGGAAAGAGCCCTGCTCAAAGAAACAGGCTGCCCTCTGAAACAGTAGCACTCTCTCTGCTATTGTGCTGTGTATTTTTTTAAATTTTTTAAAAATAAAATTTGTAATTTGTTTGGGTATTTGTGTATCGGAAGGTTTGGGTGAGTGGCCCATTTGATTACAAGTCAGAAGAATGCAAATAGAACTTGTGCTTGAGGATCAACAGTACTACAGGTTAACAGCAGAACATAATAGGAAATTTCTATCTTAAGTAAACACCTTTGAAGCTACTGTCTTAAATTCAGTCCTTTTTACCATACCATTCACATAATTTCAAAACAGATGAATAGAAAGCAAAGAACACTAATATTTGTTCATGAAAGATGAATATCCATCACATTTATATTAGTGTAGGCCTTGTATAGCTGTTCTTCAAAGCAGATTTGAGGATGGCCATCACAGAGTTGAGTGACCTTTCATGACATGTGAACTTGTACCAATGGCCAGAACATTGTTTTAAGAAAATGTGACTAGACAAATACCGATTAGTAGGAGCAAAGAAACTCATAGCAAATTTGTTTCAGAAAACAGTCTTTTTCATGTAACAATTGTTTAAGTAAATCAAAGCCAGTGGGGTTAGTTCAGCAGCCCTCATAAGGCTGACAACAATTCCTGTTTTCCTGAACAACCGTATTGAAAATTTGTTGGCTATTTGCATGCACAACATTTGCATGTACAACATTTGCACAACTTTAACAGGAGTTTCCCTGCAGACACAACCTCCATGTGACCTTCACATATTTTTACCTTTTCTTCACTGTATGAAGCACCAAAATAAAAGAACATTTGTTGATTCTGCTCAGTTTTAAGAGCTGGACACAGCAGTGGGAAATTCTGAGGATATGACACCAAAAGAAAAGTTTCTTTAAACAAAAGGCTCTCAAAGCCATGGTAATTTAGCAGTAAATGAAAAGCCTAGCTGCTAACTTTTGAGATTCTTTTAATTTTCAGAAAAAAAACTAAAGCAAGTTAAAATTACATTCAATGTTCCTGATTATGATTTCATTACAATCATGTTTGGAGAGGAGGAGAATGTACTACTCTACTGAAGTGATACTGTTCCAACTATAAAAATTGCTTGAGATCTCACAAATGTGAAGGTAACAGCACAGCGAATGATGATAAATTAGCTGAGGTTTCACTTGGAAATTCCAACTTTTATGCCTAACACATTGACTCAGATACCTAGTCTACTCACAGATGAGATCATTTGAGCCTTAAATTCTAGCCAGCTGAGATTGGCTGAGAAAGATGCTTAAAATGTATTTACAATCTAATATTGAACTCTGTCTCAAGAAGAGGAATTGAGACTATTAAAGTCAAAACTAGTAAGCTACCACTCAGATGTCTCTGGCTCCTGTCTTGCTCTCAGTTCTTTGATGATGCTTGCTGTCACTTTCAGATTATTGGTTTCCCTAAACCTGACTGACAATCTTTTGTTTGCATAGAGGATGCTGGGCTTTAATAGTGCAAGATTTATATCTATTTACCCTCACAAGAGGCAAGTAAACTATTATATATTTTTTAAAATAAAAATGCTGAAAATGGTCTAATTATACTCACTTCACTGTTTTGTCAACCTGATCTTACTGTATTTGTATGGTAAGACATGCCTCCTACAGTGATTTTCTAAACATGAGTGAATAGCTGATGACAGCATATCTAAAGGTGACATTGTCACAGATTTTTATTTATGGTTTGTTTCCTTGAAGTATAAGGACTATATATCAGAGGTTTTGTGTCTCTAGTGGTGCTTTATCTATGAGAATGGAAACCGTAGTCAACTGATCTGGGCAGAAAGTGGATAGAATCAACAGGCTTGTAATTTTACTTGAACAAGAATTTGCTCCTAAGAGACAATCTTTTCCTATAAACATTTAGAGTGAAATATTAATGCTATTTTTAGTAATATCACAGCCATGGCTAAAGAAAGAAACAGTGAGCAGTCAATAAGGAGAAGATAGGTTTGAGGAGTAAAGCCTATCTTTTCCAACAGATATTCTATGGGATTTAAATTATTTTCCTATATTATTTATTTTATTTTAATTAGTACTATGCTTGGTTTCATTTTTTATAAATTCACATTTAAAATTTGTTGACTGTGCCATTGATGTTCAAAACCAGTTAGTGGGAAAAAAAGAGCATTTAATTTAAAACTGGAGAAAATGCATTCTGCATTAGAAGTTTACCATTTAGCAGCTCACTTCATTTTTTGGCAAGAAGAGCAGAGAATTCTCAGGGCAAATCTACTGGCCCCATACTAATAGAGAGTAGCCCAGGATATAGATTACAATGAGGTTTCACATTAATATTACCTCATTATTTTTTAGCAAAGATGTCATAGAACAGCTACATCTATGATCTGCAATATTCTAAATTATTAAAACCCAACAACAAGTACTATAGTAGATGAACTAAGTTCACATCATCATCCATTATTCTTTGGTTTTAATCACACAGGTGAAACTCATTACCCTGTGAAGCAAAACACAAAGCTTGCTTCAGTGGTGTATAACTGGAATGGAACTTAATCTGTACATTAGTGGTGGTTTCTTTGGGCCATCAACCTACATCAAAATGAACTTGAAATAATTTGTTAGTTCATGGTATTCTGTAATTCCTGGGGGGGACAGATTATTTTAGTCAGTTCCAATGAGAATAACTAAATCTTTGCATTAGAAGCTGTAGTTGGTGTGTGCTTTAGACTAGAGAAGCCCCTTTAATGAAATATGGATTCTGGTGTTCTGCTTTGTTTTTAAACCCCATTCCCTGTATTAATTATTAATTAGCCATACTGAAGTGGATACAGTTATATTTAGATCACAGCTGGTAGTAACCAAATTTCAAGTAGTTATCTGGTTTCATATTTTTGCAGCATAAAATGCTGCACTCAGATGGGCAAAAAAAGAGTAAAAAACCCCCATTCTACATAAAACTACTTCCTATACTGAAATATTAAAGCAGAAAACTGGTACAGTAAGCGTCTGAATCCCTCTTCACCTCTAAGAGAGAAATTATGGGAAAACAGGGAGTTCTCAGCCCTCTTATGGGAAAAGGGAAAACAAGGAAAAAGCCCCAAACTACCCATTGTTCTTATGAAGAGAAAAGAATCGTCATCATGAGTAAGAATAGCAAAGGGATTCCCTCCCTGCTCAGAGAGGAGACAGAAGGGGAAGGGAATTCCCTTTCTCCATTGGGAAAGAACAGAAGGGAAGGGAATTCCCTTTGTTGCATTTATACTTTGAGCTCTAATTAATCTTGAATGTTTTGTACTCCTGCTAACATCAAAGCAGTTCTGTACGTGAGGCAAAACTTGCTTTCCTTGAGCTCAAGAAAGTCAGTCTTGAAATGCTCATGGAATGTATGGATTTATGTCATTGCTGTCGTGTGGCCAGATTCAGTCTATAACTTTTAAATACAATGTAAAGGGGGTCTTGGTTGCTCCAGCCTCAGGCTTGGAGAGATTTCTGTTACAGCTTAAGATTTGTTTTTCTATGATTTAATTGTCACTTCAGTTAAAGGGCAAGCAGCAGAGGTGCCAGTAGAGCAGCAAAAAGTGCCAGGAGCAACATATGGGACTGAAATTCCTTATAAAGTAAGGATCCCATGAACACAGTTGCCTGCAGGGGGAAGGTTGCATAAACAAATATTTAACAAGGAAAAACAGTGAGGTCTTTGCAGTAATCATACAAATATCCAAAAATAGATAACGAAGACATATAAAGCACACAATTTCTCTGGCGTGCTGCAGCCCATGCGCACATGCTTGAAATAGTGTTGATAACGCCTCTGTTGTAAAGAGGTTTTGAGCTTTGTAGTTCTAGTTTAGCATGAGGAGGGGGCAGTGCCGGGTACTATGACATTCTAGAAATGCAATTGGCATCCCCACTTCTAAGCAAGGTTAGTTCTGACTAATTTTCTGAATGGTTTGATGACTGGAAAAAGTAGCAACTGATCAGATGCTGTTGTGATCATGTCACAAGGGAAAGGTTACAATGTTCAAAGACTGTTTTATACATATTTCATTGGTTAAAAGGTTGAATTTCTTATCCTGAAGGAACATCAGGACTTTGTTATTTCTCTAGTCTTTATCTCCTTACTTTATGTGCAAAGGTAATGCTAATTAATGCTTGGATGGAAAAATCAGATAGTGTATCACCATTGATAGCAAAGAAAACTTGCATCAGTAATTTCTCAATTTTCTGCCCAATTTTGAGTTTAAGTATGTGGATGCCACAATCACCAATAGATTTGGGACTTGTTAGAGTGAGTGGGGGACCCAAACAATTTTAGACGTACAAAATTTGCTGTACAATTCCTAGAAGATATACAGGTGTTATCTGCACCCACAAAGGACAATATCTTAAATAACACTTAGCATAGGCAGAAGAGTTTGTTTTACGCAGCTGGCTGTAACTAGGTTGTGGTCCTTGCAATCCTTATAAAAGGACAGTAGGGGATGAAGACTAGGTGTTTGCTTGGAGAAAACAAAGAATATGTAGATGTGAGTACTATAAGAGTTTTGACCTATTTTAATTTGTTTCACCTGTGTTTGAAGTAATGTGGGGAAACCTGCTCATGTTGCCTTTCCTCAAAGTAAAGACTTCAGATAAGAATGCCAAATATATCACCCTTCTATAATTTGTCAAAATCTTGGTTTTTGGGGTTTTTTTTCCCCCCGATTCTGCCTGCAGAGCAACCTCTGTCTGAAAAGCTGTTCTCAGGGTAAATAAGGAAATGCATGAAAAAAATCTGGGGGAGTTACCAAGACTGATCTTATCTTTTGTGTCACTATGTTTTAAGGCACTGAAGTGGTAGAGAAGAAAACACTTGAAAACAAAATTATAACATTCTTTTTCTCCCCTTGATATATAACAGACACAGATGTGTTTGGAGTTTTTTTTATATGACAATTTGCTGGGTTTTTATACCCAATCCTAGTTGGAGAGTGTGACAAGATCACTGAAATAACTCTCTCATTTTATACTGTATCGAACATCAACTCAAATGCATAAGAAAGAGCTTTCTTATAAAAATGTTTAATTTAATTTCTTACATTAAACATTTATAAGTGCTGCAGCAATTGTCTGAATTAAATTTATTTTTACTCATGGAAGTATATTTTGCTGCAGTATTTGTAAAATAAATTAGTGGCCCATTGAAAAGATTGTATCTTACATATTTTAAACAATACTCCTACTCTCCTAATTTCCACTTGGCTCAAAACAAAAGTACTGAAAATTGAGTTAAAACAGGGAAACGGTTGACACTGTTACTGAAGGTTTAGGGAAGAATAGATGGGTGAGGGAAAGAGAAAATAAACCTCTGTGACCAAAAATAATATCCACTAATGCTGAAGTTGGAGACAAGTAAGTATTCAAAACTTTTCTATATGCCACCCAAGCGACCCTTGCTACGTAGTTTAACCATTCGTATGATCAGTCAAGAATTTAAGTTTTGCAGTTAACGCAAGTTAATATAGAGACCATGGGAGAAATACCTATAATCCTGCTAGGGAAAAATGGGTGATATGCAAAAAGGAACAGTAATGTGGGAGCAGCAAACATATAGAAGAAATTGTAGGAAGAGCAACACAGTTTCAAAGTGCAATGTATGCACCTTTGACAGCAAAGCAATGACAAGCAGTGTACCATAGGAATAGCTCTTCTGCCATTTCATTTATGGAAAGCCACTTGCTGTGAAGTAGCTGGGATCTGAAAGGTGAAGTTTGCTACATGTAGATGCTGAAAAGCTGTTTGCAAGGAAACAGTATGGCACAACAGCCTGGAACCAATCTTCTCACGCCCACCCTAAAGTGCTATTTACAAGCAATTCACCCACTGCAATATGGTTATTTGAATGCAACAGAGGACATGGGAAATGTGTGTTTTGCTAGAGAAAAGTGACATTACCAGGTTGCATTAAAAATCTGTTAATAGTACAGAAGGCAGGTCAGAGCGGCCCCCTGAACTGAGTGAAGATAGTCTAACCTCTGAGAACAATCCAGCCTGCTGGCCCAACATTGCTCCAATAAGTCATAGCAACCATTGGTGCTGGCACAGCTCAAATCTTTCATTAATACTTGTGGTATCTCAGTATTTTCAGAAGTTGGATTGTGATGCAAGACAGCTGTTACTCAGGATGAAGGTGGCACATGGGCTGAATTCATCACTGTTAAACTATATATTATGGGAAAAGGCAAACTATCTCAAGGAACAATACACAGATGAGAGAGGAAAACCGCAGATACAGTATGTGATTACCAAAATTCATCAGCTGTTACTGAGAAAATGCATTTGGTTAACTTACTGTCCACTAACTTTTGTAAATAAAGTTAGATTTTGCATTCCTGAGTTTCACTGTGTTTATACAGCCACAAATTGTGGCTTACCTCCCAGGGTCTCTGCCTTGAGCTTATTATTGATGCTAGTGTTGAAAAAGAAAATTGTCATGCCTGTTCATTAAAAATGTTCTCAGGGACTCTAGCAAAGATCACAGGCTGTTATGCCAGTTGTTAAATGTAGAAGTCTTCACCCATTTTTTTAATCATTTATTAAAGCTCTATAATCAAGAGACTAGAGACAAAAAAAAAGTGTAAATTTTTGAAAGCACATAGATTTAAGGGAAGATCTTGACTTCACACTGCTAGACAGACAAGTTTTACGCATGCAAAGCTACTGCTGGATAATCAGGGAATATCATTAATACTTGGTTAAGGGAGAAGACTTTTCAAGAGTAAGAATACTTTGGCTGTATTTTTCCATTGGTTAAGAGGAGTTAGATAAACCAGGGCAATATACAAAAGTCAACAGAGATTCTTGGATGGCAGGTATCAAACAAAGTTTAATACATGTGCTACATTTACTACGCTTTATGCTCCTGGATGCTTTTACAAACTTTGTCCTGAGGCCCTTTCCACACTGAGTTCAAATGTGCTAAAAGCTGTCAGACTTTTCCTTCCAATTTCATATACGTAACTTCACCATCACATACAGGGCTGATGAGCTGAACAATGTACTTCTGTGATACGGTCCTACAATTTTTGCTTTGTCCTTTGATTTTAAGAGCCATCCTCCCAAAATAACGGGAAAATACAAATGTGCTTTATTTCTAATTTCTTCTCAGCTAATCCTTGTATTTGGCTATGCCCAACCATACCCTGAAGCAAAAGCTAAGAAAAGCATTCCTGTACTACAGCAACTACATTTCTTGACATAGACAGGAATGGCTTGTAAGAAACATCTAGATACCTCTTAAATACCCAGGCACAGAAATACTGGCAACATTGCCATATTATGAAACATACAGTTAGGTAGTAATCTGCTTTTTATATAATTTTTTCTGTGGCACAGAAACAGTAATCCTCTGGCAGTAATAGAGTATTTGGTATCTGTTGTGCTTGATGTTGCATAATGTGAAGGAAAATACAAAAGATCAGAAGTATGGCTAAGATTAAGGTATGTTCTAGACCTCAAGAAGAGAATGAAAATGAGGTGGTGTATCGAAGCTGGCAAACGAGAAAAAGATGGTTAAAAGTAAGTTTTATGTATAAGTTGACTGAATGAAATACTGCATGAGAGTTAGAGGAATCATTAAAAAAAATAAACTGAAGAATATTCTCCTTATTCTCTGACTCAGGTGTATTCCAAATGGCTTAATAAAGACTGTCAGGGAGAAACAGAAATTGCCATTACAGTCTAACAGGGAAGGTTCACTCCCTTTATTCAATCCACTTCAAGTGGGTTCATGGTAAAAAAATAAAAAATAATAATAATTAATATAATTCTAGAGGGACAGATTTTGATAGAAAGTTTGATGCTGCAGTGAATGGCAAGATTTTAGCCAAAGGCAAATTTCATAGTTATGGAAATGTCTTTCAAATGTACCTTGCAATTTTTTTTTCTTAAATTAGGAACACTGAAATTTAAAAAAAAAATCCAACAGCAAGTTATAGTTTATAAATAAAATCCATATATGTCAACATAGTTTTTATTCAAAGACTTAAGAAAAATATTCATTGTATTGCCTTCCTTTTAGTGCCATTGCTGATGACAGTGGCACAGATGAGAAGTTATGTGGCAATATCCTTATGAGATGACAGAGAACACTCCAAACATGCCTATTGTGATAAATCACTAATTCGGTAACATCAAATTTCTAATTTGCCACTTTTCCAGACATGATGTTTTATTTCAAATCCGTCTGCTTATTCGTTTTGGCTTTTGGTTTTGATGTTGGGTTTTGTTGGTTTGTAGTTTTTGTTTGGCTGTGTTCTTTTCCTTTCCAGATATCTAACATTTTGACTAAGTTCTAGGAAAAAAGTCACCGTCATAAGTAACATCTGGATGGGGGATGATGTGGCACTCGAGTCAGCAAGGAGAAGCAAAAAAGTGACTAAGCAAATAACCGCTCTTTTAATTTTGTGTGTGCCCTGCTGTTTACGGCTGAGCGGCTCTACCCCATTCCCCACACCGTTATCATTCACTATCAGCTGTCTTTAGCTTGTCCGTGCTGAGCACTGGTAGTGGCAGCTGACAGCAGGTCTGTCTGGGACTCCGGTTGTGTTCAATCACTTTGCTGCATTTTGTTTTACTAATGGATTTCTTCCCTGCTAAATTTGTCTGTGGTTTTAAATGTGAAAGTTCCACAGAAACTGTCTATTGAAAAGCTTTTATTGTGGTTTGTGCTTGCTAGTCAGTAATCCATGCATTCCCTAATAGATCCTCATCAGTGCCTTCCTTTCTGGGTGTTTTTTCAGATAGATTTATTTTCATATCTGAGTTTCCTCATTGTATTTATTTTAGTTTTGGTACTTAAAATGATCTAAAGTGAAACAGAACACAAATTAGGAAAAAAGAACCACATTTGAAATCAAATCATAGTAGAAAGCTGTGTTCTGCTTGCACATTCCCGTTAAAGTCAAGGACACTGCACAAACAGAAGACAGTTCAGAACAGGCTTTGATCCATAACTACTGCTATTGTGCAAGGGGATTTACAACTCTTTTAGCTGCTTGGTGTAAGGACACATGACACTTGCTTCAGTGGGAGATATCTGGTTCATTAAACTTAACAATTAGCCTCAAGAAAATCTATACATTGGATTAGTTAAATCATCTTTTGCAGATACAGAAGTGCTCATTAATTAGTAGCAGGAATAATTTGAGCTTTACTGCAATATCAATCAGGATTAAACGGGTTATATAATTTATTCATTAGGCAACACAATTATGCTGCAGCTTAAAAAAAAAATTATTTTCTGTAACCAAACATCATAAAGGAAAATATACAGCTATGCTTTTTACAACAGAAAAAGAAATTATTACAGATTATACAACTAGGAACTCATTCCATTAAAAGGGAAGATGCATTAGGGGTTTCTTGCCATAATTTCATTGAATTGAAGCAGTATTCAATATTTGAGGATCTCTATCAACATGTTTCTTTCATATTTCAGGTGCTAAAAGATTACTATAGCAATTTATTTTCATTGCCCCCCCAAGTCCTTCAATGCAAAGTAAACCAGAATTCTTTTAAAAACCAGAATATGGGGAAAATATTTCAACAGTGCACTATAGTACAAACTTACGCAAGGATACAAGTAATGACTAATCTAGTTCAACATCAGCAAAGTGAAGCAGCTTAGATACTAGTAGAGGCTCAGGTACATTTTGATCTTCACCTCACTAATAAGAAAAAGCAAATAGGGGAATTCCAAAGCAAAGTATCTCCTTCAATTTTCTAATCCCAAAGTTAAAAGCAAGGAAAAAATGCATCAGTCTCAGTTCTGACAACCCCTCTCCCAGCCTGTCTTTTTGATTTTTAAATACCAATCCAAGGTAGTTTAATATGTACTTGCATGCAGTTTTTAACTCCAGTTCTAATTCCAGTTAAACCGATGTACACATCTGGGACAAGTTTAGTGAAGTGGAGTTTCTCCAAAGATACATTCAAGTCAAAGAAATGCTGACTGAAAAAGGCCTACATTTGGGAATCTTTAGTTTTGGGGTTAGATTGCAGAATAGTATGTTAAAATACATTCTACTATTTGCAATAAAGTCATCAGAACTTTGCAGGCTTTGATTGGAACTGCTAGAAAGTGCTTTTGAGCTCTTGCCTAACAGCTTGAAAGGCATTAAGTTTTATTCTCAGTTTATCCTGTCACAGTAAAAGGCCTAAGTGACTTCAATCTGTGTTGTACAAGACTAATCCTTTCATTAGGCCTCAGCTTTATGTTTCTGCACCTAACAAAGTCTGTTATGAAACAGTTTTTCTAAGAAATTTAAAAGAAGAAATGTGAATAGATTTGTTCAAGACAAGTAATTTCAATCACAGTTGTAGTTAATTAGTAAGGAACCAAACTTCACCATGGCTGTGGGTTTTGCTGTTTGTTATTCCTCTGATCTTCCTGACTGCCTGCTGGCATAACATCCTGAACACTTTGCATTTCAATCCTCATATCTAAAGACCTACTTAAAAAGTATTGATAAGGATTAGCAGGAAAACAAAGACAGTTAAGTCAGGAATTGAACGACGTGTTTTTGTGCATGTGTACAGATGTGTTATACCTAGAGACCTTTGAAGCATGGCTTTAATCTTATATCAGGGCTATATCAGAGACTGCTCTGACACTCAGAGCTGCCAGAAACCTGGCATCCAGCTGCACAAACTCCTTCTACATTCTCTTTTGGCCAGCACTTTCTAGATGCATAATACTAGGTGCTTCTAGAAAATCTAGCCAGCTGTGTTGTCCTAAGGGATCCTGTCAATTATAACAGCATTATAAATGGCTTTATAATTTTATTTTTTAACAATACATTGGAGAAGAAGGCTACTGCATTCATTTTGTTGCACACAGACCTTCAAAAGCAGGAATATTATCAAGCTGGTTTTTTGGTACTATATATTTTTTTATATATATATATATATAAAAATTCCAAAGAGCCATTATACATATCACTTAAGCCAAAAATATTTCTAAAGTTCAATGAAAGAAGCTTTTAAATTAAATTTGTGACATTTATTATTTTAAGCAAAAATAAATGGTAAATGCAGAACAAACCCAGAAACTATTTATGGCTTTGCACTGATTTGGGAAAATTTTCAGTTAAAGAAAGTGTATGCAAATTTTAAAAGGTTAGTACATTTTCTTAAAACAGCTTCATGGTATGCAATTGTGAATTGCACCATTGATGAGACATTTTGTGGCTAGAAAGATTCCTTTTGACAACTTTTCAACTTTGTAGCAGTAGTTCTGTACTTTTTTTGTCTCACTGACTTTATCTTTCTTTATTATTCACTATCTCTTTCCCCCAGCCCAACACTCCTCTTTTGGTTTGATTCGGAGCAGCTTTTTTTTTTCTCTCCAAATAAAAGAACCACCAATTAATGGTTCACCTCATTCTCACACTCATTCATAATATGAGTAGTTCACACTCATTCCTTCCCAACCCGAGTGGTTAACCCTTAACTGGGATCCAAAGGTACTAGCGTGTTTCTTTCTAAGTAACGCTGTGTGCATCAGGGAGCTTTTGTCTGTGGCTTCTACTTCTGGGGCAGCTTCCACAAAATAACGATGATAAGAGTAGCCAGTGGTAGCTTTTGATAGAAACAGCATTATTTTGGGTGGCTCCCTGTATGTTCTAACACTATGGTGAAACAAGCCATTATGGTATCTGTATTCTTAGTCAAAATATCGTTCCTCAGTTGTCTTCTCTTATTTTCATTTGGATGCAGGGATGTAGAGCTAAATTGTACCTCTGGATTTAAGTAGCTGTTACCAGTCATAACAATCTCTGTAGAATTCAAACCAGTCACCTTTACTACAAATAGAGTATTACAAATTAGCCACATGCTACAAGTGAAGTCCTAAGATAACATATTAGTTGCGCCATCCACATGAATATTTAGCTCTCGAAGGAGGGCTGCTACATTTTAAAAGAAGCATTAAATTAAATATAAGTAATGCAATTTCGAGAAGATGATTAGCTTAATGGGTCTAGTCCTATTTCTGCAATAGGCTGGAAGAAATTGCTTAAGTGATGTAACAACATTGTGCTCTGTTAGTCCCTATTTATCTTGTAGCAATACAAGAAATACTTTTAAGAGAAATAAAAATACTTAATGCAGTACACCTGGTCTTTAAGTTGTCTTTCTGTAATATTTAGGCCCTTGTTTATTTTTATATTTTAGGATTATTTCTGTAAAATTTCAGTTACTTGAATCACATTCCTATTATATGTGGTACAACAGTAAGTATCTTGCTGCATAATTCAAAGTAGGGTGAATGCCTTTGTGGTTGAGCTCACAGTAGGTTTTTAAGCTGGCCAGAAAACCAAGAGTTCAAGTCCCACACCAAGATTTGGACAGAAACCCAGACGTGATACCGCAATGCAGTATTAGAGATAATACTGTATTTGATGTTCATTCTTTAGGATGAAATGATAAGTTTGTGTTTGCTTCATTAACCTTGAGTAGTGGTTTTGTGAAAATGGTTCAAAATGATGCTTTTAAAAAAGAATGTATAATAACCCGATATCCTGGTCAGCTGTCATTTCTCCTCCTACTCAGTACTCAAAAATTCTCTTACAAGCTGTTAGTGAGCACACAGTAGTTGTTCTTTTACACATCCGATAGGTATGTCTCTATTTTGGGAAGTACTCAGAGACGAGGATAAATGTAACAGGTCACATCCTGGTTTTGTGCTTCCAACACTCTCTCTGGGCTGTAGCATTTTTAAGAAAAAACATGCACTGAAGTGACTGTTAGAAGAGTTCTGGTGATCTGGGGCACGGCAGTAAAAGTCCTGCCATCTTTGAAATTGGTTAAACGTAGCACTGCATCAATAAATAGGCAAGCTGGTATTACCATCCACCAACTCTTGCATAAGGATACAAAGGATAAAGATTCTTGAATTTTCCATCTACTCAATTTACATGAGTGGAAGACTGGAAAAGCAATTAACATATATGGGTACCTAGTTAGATTTCGCTCTTGTCCCTAAAGTATCCGAATGCTTCATACAGATCTTGTTCTTAGTCTACTGTCTGGTCAACTGCCACCACTTGCTTATTTTGCCTAAGTACAGCATGGAATACTTTTAGTCAATGAAATAATTAAAGGCATAATGGACAGATTATTTCTAAGGAAATGAATGTTTGGAACTACAATTTACCTTGCTTTAGTTGGTGAAAAATTGTGTCTGAAATTTTATAATAGGAAGGATATGTGCAAACATTGGTTATATTTTCCAAAAAATGACTGTTCTTTTAAGTTCTGATGAAAAGCATCTCCATAGGAATATGTGCACAGTCTTTGGTTTCTGTACATAACCTTGACATAAGTACCACAGTTGATCATGACTAAACTGTTGGTCTTGACCTGTTGGGTTTTTGCAGCTCATTCATAAAATCTCTGCAATGACCAATTGATGTCTTCAGTATTTATTAAAAGGTCATAGATTTGTCCTGAGATTATGTTTCCCTTATAGACTAATCTATACTGTGCCTGGGAGCATAGAGGTCAGGGGCAGTGGCAGAAATAGTGCTTTAAGCAATAAAAACTAATTTGACAATGTGAATTGTAATCCAGTTTTCCACGAAATTACCAAATATCTATTTGCACTGTGGTAGCCTGTATGGCTCTACAATTAGGAAAATCTTGGTTTTTTCTGTCTGGATTAAAATGAAATGCAACTGAAGAAATGACAAGAGTAAGTAACAGATTGGAGAGGAGAATGTTAACCGGAGAGAGGGAACTAGAAAAGGTAGTTGGAAATTGGTCTCCTGTCTGAAGCACTAACTGTACCTTTAGCAATATTAAGTATCAGTACCTTCACTGAGATAAACAGAAATTTAAAGTATGGCCTAGACATTGAGGAATTACAAAACCAGAATGATGTCTCTGGTGAAGCAAGGCAGACATTTAAATTTTCTAAAATCTTCTAAAAGTAGTTATAAATCTTATAGAATTATATCATAAAATAATGATGGGTAGGTAAATAATAGTTTTTTTATTTGTCTGCCCACTTAATAAATATGTGTATTGAATGAAAACACCAGAGATTATTTTTTCTTGATTTCTATGTAATACAAAGGATACTACAGGATTTTATAATAAGTACATCATAGACCTATTTTTATAAGTATTCTTATTATTCCCTATAAAATATATTAAAAATCCTATGAAGATGTTATATTGTGTGTAAAAAATAACGATCAAAATTGCAAATTTTATCTCTAATTATATATCAGCTATTAAAATTACTGAATTTCAGAGAACCTGAGGTGAAACATTTTAGGTCAAAAGCTTTTTTTACCAGTTTTCATATGTCACTCACAAAAATGCTTCAATTGCTTTAGAGTAAACATTTAAAGAATATAACATAGGTCTTAAGGAGAACTCACTTTCAACATCTCAGATTTCCAAACGATCATAAATTCGCCACTTGAGACTTTTTAAGAATGTTTTGTTAAATAAGCTCTATGCCCGTATTTTTTTGATTACAGGAGGTTTGGGATCAGTGTTAGAGCTATTTATTCTCCTCTTTGCACAATTCATAAAGCTGTATTAATTGTTGATATTAATGAGACATACAATGGAACTAGTCACATTTTAATTAGTAATTAATGAAATTAAAGTAATGTTTTAATAATATATATGTCCATCTTTCTTCACTGTTTGTTTGACTGTTTTTTTTCTGCCCAGAAAATCAAACTTTAAGTAAAGGCTTTCACCCTACATCTTCAAATTTTAGCCATATTTAATTCTTGCTTTTGCCGTTTAAAGCCAAATTTTTTTCTTAGTAGATATCGCAGCCTTCGCTGTGTGCTGAAATAATGTTCATTTTCCCCCAAGCTTGCACAGAGAAATTCAGCATTTGCAAAAATGATTGAGTTGAATCATGACCTGAAAAGTCAGCAGGGTGGAGCTTGAAAAAAATTGTGTTGTGTTTATCCCCCAGGTTGGCCAAGAACCAAAATATTTCATGCAATCTTGAAGAGTCATTTATGCACGTTTTCTTATTGTGCTTATATATTTCTTAAAGAACCTAGATTTGCTTTCTTTCCTTTTGGAGTGGCCTCTAATTTACAGTTTCTCCAGAGGATCCTCACTCTTGAAGTCTGAACAGAGATACATCAAGCTTTCTGTTTGACTTTTTCACTGTAATACAGAGCCAATCCAATTTCATATGTAATACTGACTATATCTTTGATAAACAGTGTTAGGCATCCTATTATATAATTATGAGTGATTGCAACCACCATAGTAAATATATCTGAAGCTATTTACTGTATTTCCCATAAACTGTATTAAAGCTAAAAATCAGCATTGGTACCAAAACCAATGAATATTCACTGCTGGATTTTGCTAGTTGGTCCGAAGAAAGATGTGGAATAGTACTGAATTTGTAATTTGTCCCTCCTGTGTTTCACCATACTCTGATATTTATTTTAGAGGTAACATGAAAAATATGTGCAAATAAGCATAAATAGCAGCAATGAAAAAGACATCAATAGTACATTTATTTCTATATTATTGTTTGAAGACATTACTGGATGCAGTATATTATTGCTGAGTTTTACAACTACAGAAGATAGATTCTTTATGATATAAGAGAAGCATCAATGAGCTATTCAGCAAATCAGAGTTATCACTTTCCTAAATTTTTACCTCAGACTAGAGTTTCAGAAAAGTTCTTATTTAGGGACAGAATGCAGGCCATTATTTTCATACCCCACAAATAATCAAAATCTTCACAAAGAGCTAAATCAGTAAACTTTCCTTGAAAAACTGAAGGAAAGGTGAAGATATCATTTGAAAAAAACGACGGGGTTAAAACTATGGGCACCTTTGTAAAGACAGTGTGATTCTTGCTAACTAGCAAACCACAGAACTGAGTAAACAGCTCCTTGCTAGGTGTGCTCATCTGATTCATGTTCAACATGTGACTATACCAGATGCTTCACTTGAGTTGAAAGATAATTTTAATAGAAGAAAAAATGTAATTCTAGGTATTCTTGATAACTCAAATTTGCCTTCCTCTCCCCACTGAAAGTTGTAGTAATGTTAAAGACGAAATGAGCTTTATGCATGGAGCTAACTGGAAACTTCGGTAGGTTATTGCATGCTTTTCTCTCCCTTGCTTAAACTTACTAGGTCTGTAGTCCTGAGAGCCTAAAATTTCTCAAAAGACTTTTGATTTGGCCATCACTGATTGAAGGCTGATACACTTGGCACAACTAAAACAGATTTTAACTTCATTCAATCCTAGCAAAATTTTTCTTTGTACACTACTGTTGCATAAGAACATTATCAATTTGCTCAAAATATTGGTAGCACAGGACAAACAGACTCAAAAACCTTTCATTTTGTTTTTGGGAGCTTTTTTTGCTTGTTTGGTATTTTCTTTACTAATTTTTTTTCTTCTGCAATATATAGATATGTCCATGGCTGGTTATAATGAACTTTCTTTACAATTCTTCAAACCCTTTTGGAAAGTTTCCTTTCAAGATAATATCTCAGAGATATAATGTTAACTTTGATTGCTGATCTCAGTTCAGCATCACAGTTCTGGTATTTTATTCCCATAAAATGTAAACCACTATCAAACTCCAACAAAGATATGCATGAAGGCCTCTATACTGCCTAAAATAGGGAAAAGAAAGCTGAATTTACCATTGCAAGCTTTAGAAAAAGCAATTTGAGGTGATGCGAGGTACCTCTATTGCCAGAGGTTCTGCTTACACTTTTTGTTGCACTTCAGAAAGGCTGGTTAGGTAGACTTACTGGAACTGTCAATCTTGTACACAGAACATGTTTCTACTTAGCATTAACACTTCAAAATAAGACCCTATTTTTTCCCAGCCAATAGACCAGTTCAATAGTTGAACTCCCTGCCCTGATCTCTAAAATTTCCTATGATTATCTTGAGTACCGGGATAAAAAAAAGTTATTTCAAAGGATAAATATGCCATAACCCTACAGATTACAGCTGAAGTTAGTAAGAAAATGTTACCATTTTAAAATACCTGCATGTTATTTTGCTCTCATAATTACTTGCAAACTGTACATTATAATATATTGTATATCTAAATGAGAATGACTTGCAGATTGTGAAAAGGGTGATCTGCTCAACAAAGTCGCACAAAAGCATATATTTGTAAAGCCTTTATCAAATTTAACTATTGAATATTTCCAAGCATTTCAAATCCAGATAAAAACATAAAAGGTTTTCAGTTATTCAAAAACCTTAGAATTGAAACTTAATTTCTTTGGGAGATTTGGTTTACATTTCTTTTGTTTTATATAAAGACCATAAATAAATGGGATGCAAACACAATTTTGAAAGTTATGTTAGTCATAAGGGCAAGTTGTTTTGTAATACCTGTGTGTAAAGATAACTGCGTTTGTCTGCAAAGCACAGTATCAGAAACAAGGCTAGAAAAGCCATCCTTTTGGCTCTTGCTCACATTGTGACTTTACTCGAGCCTTGTAGGGCCAAGTATCTTTAACCGTTCTTGACAAAAACAAGTCAACATTTGCAATCTGCTTGTCACGGGCAATCTGACAAGGAATATTTGGTCTAGTCCAAGAATGAGAAATGATTTGTATAATCTCATCCCTTTAAATTAAAAATTAGACACATGTCCCAGTACTATGAACACTAAATTAACCCTATGCAGAAAAAACGCACATACAAGTAGCTACCCTGAACTGTACTATATTACTATTTTAAAATATACCATATTACTATTACTATATATAGTACTATATATGTACTATATATGTTGCTATAGGTAATAGATACGTTGTATCTATTACATGTAGAAATGGTTACAATTAAACTGTCACTGTGTGAATCTCTCATTGATTACCTCAGGAGTACAAATGGCTTTGCATCTGAGCTGAAATAAACACACACTTAAATTAAAAATTGCAAACTCTAAAATCCTTGCATAACACTATATTTTAATGCATATATTAGATGTGTTCTCTTCTGCATCATCAAATTAACTGATGTAGGGGCAACCAGCATTTCTAATGTAATGCCAGGAACTGCTGTTTTACACCCTCAAGATACTTTTATCTGTCACATGGGCAGAGAGTAAAAGACAGTTCCTTTTAGGCAGTCAGTAAAGCAGGTTTTATTGATGAACTTTTAAACATCGCATTAGGAGCATTAAAAATAAAATCTGCATGAAACAGAGATTTGTAAGTGTTAAATAGGCATGCAATATGGAGAAAAAATATTTTAATAATAAAATTAAAAATACTGTCAGTGCTGGTTTAGTCAGTGAAAGTATATTTGATGAAGCTTATCAACACCTTCAAGCAACAGTGAACTCATCATTAATAATATTCATTAAATATGCTTTGTCACATTGTGCTGCTTTAATAGTCCTTTTCTATAGATAAAGAATTGAGAGAAAATATGAAATGGGTTGCAAATCTGAATAGGCTGTCAGGGGCCCCAGTTGGGGTGACTTAAACCAGTAGGATTATGTCTCAGCTATCTTTTTTAATATCCTCAGCTGGAATCACATCCCTAAATGATAGGTATTTGAAGAGGTTCTGCTTAAACCTGTGGGTCTGACATCACTGCAGTGGCACACAAGGTGCAGGATTCCCAATCTCTGCTGCTGTGCTCTGTGTCAGGGGCAGCTCCAGCAGGATGCCGAGTGCCATCAGTGCTGGCAGGCGGACGTGCTGAGCTCCTGCCAGGAGGTAACACACTTCCATACTGATTGTGGAGTTCCACAGGGTAGGGGAAGGCTAGCTGGCATTGTCCTAAAGGAAAAAGCTGATATTAACCCTTGAAGAAAACAGCAGACTTCTAACTCCCCTAGTCACTAACCTAGAAGAAAGAGCATAGGACAAATCTATAATTTTTTTAGAAGAAAATATGAAATTAAAAGTGGCCGAAGATAAATGGAGAAGAAAATGCTGTCTTTTGCATGACCTAGATAAGGAAATGTAAGCAACAAACTTTTTCTTCTGAGATGGTTTCAATAATGTTACCTCACTACTAAAACTCACTGAAAGAATTTGACACTGTGAAAAATATTTCTTTCTTAGAAGATCTGTTTTTTGCATCTCTTTAATGATGGGAATGAAGTACTGAATAATGTGTACCAGGGATGCTCTTGTTAGTTGCCAGTGCAGTTGCCTTTATTTCCTAGTGTAAGACAACTGATTAGCTGCTTCTAAAACTTAGAAACACTCCATCACAGCTTTCTTTAGCAGTAAGCTGGTTTGGATGACTGTAATTCACAGCAAAATAAGCATTAGGATGTTTGTTTTCTTCTAAACTCAAACATGTTTGTATTAAAAATCTGCCAGAGAAAACCAGGCAGATGCTTAACAGCCAGGAAAATTGGCCTCTATTACAGAAAAATACTGAGTTCTTCATAATAAAATGTGTAGCAACATGGAATTTATACCATGTAGCACATCAGTAATGATATTTGGAAAAGGTCTTCCATCAAAAAAATATCTAGGTTGCAATTTCAACCATCTTTAATGTGTAATGTAAATTGATTTTGTAATGCATGAATATGTGTATCTAAGTTATGTAAAATTAATGTCTAAAACTTGACATAATACCGAACCATTGAAGAAAGAGTTATGTATAAACGTAGCATAGATGACAATTAGTATAATAAAAGACATGTAAAATACCCACATATGGGATACTGATTTGAGAGGAAAAATAAAAGAAATACACTATCTAACTCATTAGTTCTTCAAACACTGTAGTGGGTATACCTCAAAAGCTTACTCAAGCAGTGTAGCAGTCCATTCTAATACACAGAAAAATGAGTAAATGTATTAGAATACCAGTTGGCTCAGTAGAGAACTCATTACTGAGCTCCAGTGGAAAAAAAACTCAACAAAAACAATATGTAAAAGAGGAGGGAGCAAGGGCAGGCTACAAGAGAGAAATACCAAAACACTACCCAGGCAGGCTGGGATGGTCTTAGAAAACTCTTGGGTTATCAAGGGCAACAAGAAGAACTTGTGTTGCCAGTATGTTAGCAGTAAAAGAATGAACAAGTTTTACCTGAGTCTGCTGATGAGTGGGGACAGTGATTTAGTGACAGAGGATGCAGATAGAGCTGAGTCTGGGAAAGGTTTGAACCTTGAGGTAGAGGACGGAGACAGTGATCTGTTGAGAAATTTCCAGCTGTGTCCAGGATAAAGTATACTGGGTTGTGTCACTAGGAGCTTTGCCAGTAGATAGAGGAAAGTGATACTCTGCCTTTACTCAGTGCTCAGTTGATCACACTTGGAATAGCGAATCTAGTTTTGGACCCCTAGTGCAAGAGAAATGCTGATAAACTTGAATGAGGCCAGCAGAGGCCACCAAGATGGATGTGGTCTTTGAGAAGTGGTTGAGGAAATGGCCTTGGCCATGAGCCTAGAGAAGAGACAGCTCCAAGGGATTTAGTAACAGTCTTTGAGTAGATGTGAGGAAATTACCAGGAAATGGGGGCAGGTCTCTTTTACAGATGTGGATGGCAGGAGAATGATAGAAAATGCTTTAAATTGGTGTAAAGAAAAACCAATTTCAATATGAGGGTACTGGAACAGGTTGCCCAGAGAGGTTCCATCCTGGCATCCAATCGGACAAGTCCTAAGCAACCTCCTCTGAATTCTGTGTTGCTTCTGCTTTCAGCAGGAGACTGGACTGGACGGCCTCCCAAGTTTCCTCCTGACCTAAATGCTTCTGGATTCTAAGAAAATACGATGGTTATAAAAGACCAGTCTAAGAAAAGGATTCTTTGCTATACTAGAATGGTAAAATGTTATATATTAGAGTATGTGCCATGCTAACAGAATGCTTTCTGAAAGCAAATACATCTGAGTGATTGCTATTTAATGATTGTCATGTGAAACAAAGCATTACTTGTTATACAGATTGTGCCAATTTCTAAAACACAAGATAAAAACAAAGGGTGAAATCCAAGAGACGAAAAAGTCACAATCTAAACTAGGTTATGACAATATCCCTGACTAATAATCAATTTTAGTGATAGGTTAGTTGAATCTAAACAGATGCATTATATCCTGCAGAAATGTCATTTTTTTCCCATTGGCAACTTTATGTAGATCTCATAAGTGTTCAGGATCATGAAGATCAGAATCCACTATATATACCTAAAAAGCTGAATCAAGCTAGAGACTGATGAAATTCCAATTCTTTGAATGTTTGAAAAGTGTAAGTTTTGTGTTTTGAGGAGGAAATAAAACCCTGTTTGTTGCATAATACACGCAGCAGCAGTCAAAGACAAATAATACTCAGGTAATTTTAATTTTAAAAAAAAAAAAAGATGTACAGGCTCTGTATGACTGATTTGTGGTAGCACCTAAATAAACGTTACAACTGTCACAACAAATTTCAATGTGAGACCGGCAAATGATAATTTTTTTCTGTTTGAAAAAGGCGTGAGCTTAGCAGCCACTGAACTTTCTTAACTGTGCCTCCTGTATTTTTTCTTTGTCATTTATTTGGCAGATCTGTGTTCTAGATCAAATTTGGAAAAGTTGAGGGCTGAAGTTGACACAGGACTTGATTCCACCTCTGTGTTCTTTTAACCCTGTATCAAGAGAAGGAAACGGTTTGGACACTTCTGCAATTCAGTACAAACCCCAGCTGTCTCTAAGCCCACTCTGGCACTCCAGGGTCATGTGTGTCCTCTCTAAGAGAAGGAGCTGTTTCTCTGGAAATTATCCTCTATTATGACAGGACAGAGACCTGTACGCAGCTGCACTACCTACGCTGTCTTCTGGCCTGTGGTCTGAGATGCTCATAAAAAAATTATCCCTAATAAGTACAATTCCTATTCAAGGTAGTTTTACAGAACAATCCTCTGTTGAATATTATTTTATATTCTCACTCTGTTATCCGTCTTTTAGACTTGATCGTGTTGGGGATTTTTTATGGCATTTTTATATATATGTACCCTGGTAAATGTTACAATGCAGCTTTGGTGTACTGTGTTGGAAAAGAGAAGAGGATCATGTAAAAATGCAGTAGACAATGATGGTTTGGAACTGTGAGGTTTTCCAGAATAATATGTCTTTTGAGGTAAAAGACTCACTGCATTAGTCAATCAGTTCATTAGGAGCCACTTTAATTTGCTGTTCAGTTCAAACTTCCTCTGATTGAATGTATTTAATAAGAATAATGCTTTATTAGCAAAACTGTTGTGAACTACAGAATATCAGTATATATTCTATGATGGGGTATGAGGTAATTTTGGCAGCTCCTCAAAGTGGTTCTTAAACCTTTTGAGTAGGAGAAATGCATTTTTATAGTATATATTATATACACATAATTGAAAATCTAGTCCAAAATTTGCTTTTACATATAAAACTTCAGGTCAGTCATTTCTCTAGCAGTAACTGAACCTCAGTGTGCTCTTCATAGCTATGATGCCTTAGTTATATCTGATATTTTAGTGCCTGTGGGATCTAAGGGACAACTGCCACTCAACATTTGGATAATCAACTTGCCAGGTAACAATCGAGATTGAATGTGTAGAATTGCTTCTCCATTATTTTAAAAACCAGTTGACATCTTTTCTTCAGATATTTCTCAGAAAGTGAAAAGAAAGTCCTTTATTTTTTTTTTTTATTTACAGGAAAATGATCCCAAGGTGAAAAGGGATTAAGAATAAAATATTATTTAAAAGGGAAACAATTCAATCAATTCCCATGAAGCAGGGGCAAATGCTCTTGCACATTCAAATGTTAAAGAGATTATGTTTGAAATGCAAGCAGCCACACACAATGTATTTGTCTGGCTAATAATTATGTTTTACATATGTTGAGTTCTGAAGAGACAGTGATGTTACCGGTAATTCTGCTTCTGCAGGATCTATTTTTTTTTATAAATGAGGTCAAAAGACAACCAGAAATGAATGTAAATAGATCTGCATGGTCTATGGAATAGCTCCCTTAGCTGTAATGTTCTTAGTTTGGGTAGCTGTTTTTATAAAATAGCCTTGCATACCTATGAGCTAGGAAGAAGAGTTGTTTGTGAACCCTGCATTCCTCCCTCTTTCCCCCTCTTTAAATACCCGTGAGCATAGGAGGGGGAAGCCACCTGCACCCAGCTCCTGATCTACAAACATCACACAAATCAGACACTAATTCTGCTAGTAGCTGCAGTAACAATGATTAGTTTTTAATTAACTTTTTAGGCATTTGGGAGCAGGTCCTTAGATCCTACATCTAATCTTGACATGAGAAGTGGTTTGCAAGTTTCAGGATAAAGAGGAACAAGGTTTTATTACAGTTTTGTGGTCATCCACAAACTGTACTCAAACTCTTCTTTATCCCTCTGCAAAACTTTTCTTTAAAACTCTGTGGGTAAAACACTAAAGACGCTTCTGTGCATTATGTGCTCTTTTTTTTTTTTCGCCATAAACAATCAGTATAACTTACAGAAAGACTAAGGATGCTCTGCAAAGGATGCTCTGAACGGTGAACCAGCATGGGCTGGCTCAGGATTGACATTATACATAGGCTTTCATAGCAGTTTGTGAGCTGCTCCGCTAATCCAGACAAGGGTCAGATGCTGATTTCTAGGTACCTGGTTTTGTAGCTCAAGGCTGCTGCTCTCCCACATAATATGTTTATGTTGTCCATGACTCCAAAAATAGTCCTTTTGGGAAGTGTTATTTTTTCTGCTGGATAGACTTAGGTGTTAAATTGGTTCCTGGTATATTTTATCAAGCAAAAGTAACACTGGGCACTTAAAATGGAAAAAAGGGAACACATTTGCCTTTCTTTTATTGCCATTATTAAAAATTGTGTGAATTTTAGTTGGGTTTTTTTCCTTCTTTTATTCTTTCGTTCTTTCATTCTTTCGTTCTTTCTTATTGGAAGACATTTTTTAAGCAAGTAGACACAACTGCAATACTATTTTACCTTAAATACCATGACAATAGGATTTATGGGCTACTGAGTTTCTTGTTCTTTTGAAAGTATAAAAAGAAATGTCATAAACATGCAAAATACTAATGAGATTATTTGGCATTTTTTTCCAGAGAGGAAGGAGTAAAGCAGATTGGCATAAATGAGTTTTGAAAGGAGGAAATTTGCAAGCTATCTACAGAGATACACTTGCATTGATTTGAATGAAAATCAGCAAAGAATGCTCTAAGAAATAATCTCAAAAGGGCACAGACTCCAAAGTCTGACAACAGCTGGGAATAAGTGCTTTAGCACATGCATGTTAGTGATGAAACACATTTACATGGTGATTAACTGCTTTTCAAGCAGGCTAGGTATAAGACAAAGGCAAAACCCCCTAATATGTCCTTGTTCTGAAGTTATCTCTGCCTGTCTACCCTGTGGATAAAAATGAAGGAAGGTTTTGTCTGTGGTTTGCATGTTTCTTTCATAATTTGTTGTCTTTATGCAGGAACAGAGATCCAGCTAATATTAGTTAGCAAAGGTATACTGTGTCTGTACGAGCAGTGCTCCAATGCCTAAAGATCAGGGTTCTTAGTGTAACAAAAAATAAAGTTTGCAATTTAATTCTGTGAAAGCTATTGGTGTGCAAGCCAAGTCCTATGTCAGTAGGTATTGATATCTTGCTCCCAGGCCTTTAGGAGTGTTTCTGGCCACAGAAACAATCAGTTGCCATATAGTCCTGTGCATTTGCTCAAAAAAGGCCCTGATTTCATAATCTGGTACTGTCAAGGATCGGTATTCAGATGTTGTGATAAATTGTAATTTCCTAGTACTTGAAGTAAACTCTTGCTGAGCTTCTCTGAACAGACCATTTAGACAAGACCTTCTGGTTTCCACTGCAGTCTAATTTGGCAAATCAGAGATTTAAATTAGGGAATGGCAAAATATAAGAGAAAGTGTTTTTATTGACTGTGGTATTATGGAGGATCAAGGACAGGAAAGCAAGAAATTTCAGCAGGTAGGGCAAAATCAAACACTGAATGCAGCTGTGATTTCTGGCCTAAGCTTTCTTCTGGTCATTTCCACTCACTATCAGTAATGAAATAGTTAATAATGTTGACACTTAAATACCATCTTAAGATTTTGATGATATGATGGCTCTTTGTTAACAAAGAAGCTGGAATATATTCTTTGTGTGGATAACACTTCAATGCTATAATTGAACGCAAAATCAAAACTAGGTATAAGATCTATAATTAGAGTCCAGTTAACAAAAGAGAAAAAGACAAGACCTTCCCTTTACACTGTTTACTTTGACTTTTTTCCAGATTAAATTTTTATATCCTTTGTGGTGATCTTTCCTGATGAGATTTCACTGTGATTTCGGAATGAAAGAATTAAGGAAAATAGAAACGAAAAGGTTATATTGACAATGTTGGTGAGGGAGCTTAAAATTGTGTATCTGTAGAAATTCTGGAGGTCAACAAGTATTTTGTGATTAGTTATGGCTATAATTCTGCTTTCAAAATGAAATTTCCATTTAATTTCCATGAAATTATTCGAATATGTACAGTATTTCCTTTAAAACAAATCTAGTATACTAGACTAAAAAGCTCAAGCTGTACAAAATCATAAGACAAATGCTTGCCACCTCAGAGATGTGAACTTTCAGAGTTGCAGACAATGTGAAGTGAGCTAGTAACTATAGAGCCACAATACGCCGCTGTCATTGTCATTATCCACTCTGCCAGGATCGAGGTTCACAGCTACAGTTCTGATTGCTTTTGAGATATGCGGTTTCCAGAGTCAATTAGCCATTTCCATAGTCAGCTTTGTCTTGCTACTCTGAATCCTATACTGCCTGATTAAGCTTTTTCCATACTTAGCTGGAGGAGCATGGACTACCTAGCACATAGACTAAGTCATACACTAAGTCAAATATGTAGGGAACACTTTAAAACTGGGCTTGAAACCACTACCATAAAATCTACCCCACACTACTGTTCTCTTTCCATGGCTTGGAACCAGAGAGAACAGCACTGATGTTAACACTGGTGTTACTCAAAGTGCCATGTTTTGAAATTTGCTTCATATCAAATATGCAAAAGGCTGCTATTAGGAAAGCAGTGGCTCTTCCCCCCGTGTCTATTGCAAGGTATGATGTCTGCATATCTTTTTGATATATGGGCCAATTCGGTGGAGAAGGGAAAGTACCAATCAATAACATGAATTAGGAGTATGCAAGAACTCACTTATCATAATGTAACATTAGAAAGGATGCATGATGAAGATGGAAAGAGGACACAATAAATCATGTGAAACCACACCAAAAATAGACTGACAGCATCTGTTCTTTTTGTCTCATAACCCAAAACCAAAATAGCTTTCACTACAACTAAAAGAAGCATATCCAAAGCAGATTAAAAAATTTGGTCAGCAATGCCTAATTAAAAAATGAAACTCTTTCGAGTATGTGTATCATATCATAACCTTATAACACCTTTTCACTCTAGAATGTGTCACCTTTCTTACCACTACAGCACAATTTTTGAAAGTCAGCAATCATTTTTTCTTTGTAGCTCAACCTACAGAAATTTGGGCCCCTTGATTGGTATAAGTTGACCCTGTGACATTCTGAGTCCTGACATGAAATTGTACTATGGAAGTCCAGTGGAAGAACAGTTCCATCTTAACACTGTACTGAAATGAAAGACTCCTGATCCACTAGCCTGCAGGTTTTTTATTTGTGCCATGGAGGAACTCAAAACTGTCAGAAAGGATTTTTCCAAATTAAGATTTTTTTTCTGTTAAAGATGCAGTACCTATAATAATAGCAATTGTATTCTTCATTTTTTATTAAAATTGTATATGTCTACTCATACCTTTCTGACCATAACCAGTGACAAAGAGAACAATTTAGAAGTCAATTTAATTGTTGTCCTGTTTATTCAGATACTATCTCTCATTATAAAAGTCCCCTCCTAATTTAAAATCCATTCATCTTTACCTGGGAAGAAAAATGAATATATTAGAAAGCCAAGGAGTTGAAAAATAAGATTGAAATTGACCCATAAATAAGCTTCCTTAAGGTATCTAAGAGGTGCTTTATCATAATCATTAGGTATCCTGCATGGAATGTGAATAAGAAGTGACCCACAGTTCTGGGCAGACACAGGGGCTGTATCTGAATGGGGACAGGTAAATGAGATATTCGGATCACTGAGGTATTGTCTTGCTGCTGCTGGTGCTCTTTGCTGCAAAATCAGCAATACTGAGTGGCACAAGGGATGTTTTTTTCTTGACAAGTATTAAAGCCTAAGGTAGAAACACTGCACTACAGACATAAGAATGGATATCCTCGTTCATTTCTAACAGTTCAAAATTTTCAGTAACACCCTGGATTTGATCCAAGGGGTATTTTAAGAATGCCTGGAAAAAAGCCCTGCATGAAGAAAGGGTTTTTTGACTGGTTTCTGTGGGGGGTAACACTTCCTTTATCAAAATGCAGTCAGATAGTGTTTCTTACATCAAGGAGTCCTACACCAGTAGGGTATCAGAGAGATTTGATTCATTAACCTTTCTCAACAGCCCTGGATAAGGCACTGAAACTATGGTCAAGACTGCACTTGCTGACCCTCATGCTAGAGCTAATATAAGGGGACTTGAAACACATGCAAGCATCTTTCTTTTCAGTTGTATTTTTTATTGATTGGTAGGTTCACACAAACAGGTGGCAAAATGCCTATGCTGACTGAAGTCTAGATGATGAGTTTCTAAATGAAGTTCCAATCTTTCTATTTAAGAACACTTAATACCATTTTTCACTTTACTTTGTCAGTATGTTTCCACATTTTTTTATTTTCTTATCCTCGAAAAAGAGCAGAAAAGGCCTGAAAATATTAGTTTGGAAATGCATTTTGAAAATGCAAATATCTTTAATTTGCAGTCAGTTGTAGCAAATTATTTTTTTGAAACTGAGTAAATGGCAAGTAGTTTATGAGGTTTGTACACACTCTGCAAATAATTGCTTGATCTTGTCTTTTCTCAAACCTATACTCTACCATAGTTCTTCTCAGCCCTAGAATATCTGATGCATATAGGCTAAGCTTAAATAATCCTACCTTCCTTTAACAGGTATCATCTGCAAGCTTAGACATATCCCATTATTGTCCACAAAGCATCCAGTAAGAAGCAAAAATGTATTCTATGTGGTACAATACTTTCTGATTATTGTATATCCATTCTCAATCCCAAAATAATTATCCTTTTTATATCAAAAGTTTTACAGCTTTACCACCTCAAGCAATATTTTACATCTGTCAAGAATGATTTATGCAATAATGACTTAAATTGCAAAATGGAGTCCTCAAAGGAAGAGCTGTCAAACATTTTCACCATAAATAACTTTATTAAAATAAGAACTGATATCCTGTATAAACAATATCTTGCCTTCAAGTATAATTCAAATCATATAGCTATAAGATTAGTGAAGAAATTTGTGAGATAGTAAAGAATATATGATATTGCTGCTTGATATCAGGGTATAATTTTTTAATTAAGCAGATGCTAATGCCTAATGGGCAATCCTTGGAAAAATAATCTGTTTCAAAATAATAGTTCTTGTGACTTGTGTGTATTTATCTATTGCTCTTTTAAAAAAGGGATATTTACATTAAAAAAAAAAAAATTACTGTGTCTTTAATCCCATGAGCACCTCCTGTGATCATTGTGGAGCTACTTGTGCTATGAGAACCCTTAAATTTGGATCTTTAGTTTTGGCACCATCTGTTCCTATTAACCATTCTTTTCAGTAATTAATTCTTTTGGTAGCTATGTAATTGCCTACTATGGCACTACTTGAACAGGACAGAGGACTAGGACTTTGCCTGGATTGCATAAACACCCTTCCAAAAGGAAAAGGAGGGAGGAGAAACTAAAGCCAAAAGTAAGCTATATTAACAGCCTTTTTCTGATAGACATACTCCAAGAGTAGCTAGTACGACTTTTAGCTGCAAATGTCCAAAACTGCTCTGAAGACAGCCCTGGTGTGGTTGGGACAGGGCCTGCTGGGTGCCCATGCTGGCCCCTCACGTCCTGGCCTCTAAACTACACAAAGCTATCCACAAGCATCCAACACTTCTCTGCACCCTCACCACACTGCATGGTGAAAAGGGAAACAGGCTCAATCCACGTTTCTCATCTATAAAACCATGATTCATAGAATTTTGTTTCTCCTTTGACCACTCTGTCTTCTGTCATGTTTAAGACAGTGTAGATTCAAGCAATTGCCATTTTCTGAATATCAACTTGCTACAAAATTTTCTCCCTTCCTTCTGTCCTGTCTTCTTTGAGTGTGTGAAAGATTAAAGCAGTGAACAAACAGCAGCTTTCAGTCTTGCATCATCAAAATGTTAAAAATTCTAGATCTTGCATTTTCATCTAGAAAAGTGGACTACAGACCAGTAAAGAACATCAGAATCCTAATTCCCATGTAGGTGTGCAGTACCGTTTTTCTATAGCAAGGATTTTCTTTTAAGTTGAACTTTAAAGCTGTGACATTTTAAAATTATATGAGGTGGTATTTAGAATCAAAAAGAAAAAGCATTATTTATAGAGTGATTCCCTTTCTGATATCTGCATTGCTGGAATTCTGATGACAGATTAGCTTTATAAGTGATCCTACTGACATTTGCTTTGCTTCAAAACATTAAAATAGTTTTTAATATAATCCATGTCTTATGCAGAGTAAATGATAGTGTGATGTGGAATAAGGTTTTATTTGCAATTCACTGGGCATTTAGTCAGGAGTGTGTAATATGGTCTTCAGAACCCCAAGCAATTCACACCTTCTTGAGGTGTCTTCCTCCTCCGTATGCTTAGTATTATGTTAAATATTATACAATGGCTTGCCAGGAAATCAAGTGTCAAACTTTTAAGCAATGGATAGTTCATTGGAGTAACTCAGCTTATTCACATGGAGAAAGTTACATTTCTATCTGTTCTAGGATTGACCTCTGAATATTGAAAAGTGCTGAAATTGACCTCAAGTCTCATACTCGCAGCACACATGCAAAACAAGCCACTAACCGTTAAACTCTCACTCTTTTAGAAAACTCTTGAAATTTACTTTGTTGCACAACCTGGAGGAAGTCCTTGTTAGTTATCACTATTCTTTATATCGTTATAACATACAGACTATATTATATAGAGGTACATGCATATATGTTGTATATTGAAAAATCAGATTTGCAAATTTGAAAAAGATGAAAAGTGAGGTATTTTTTTTGAGTTATTTATAATAACTATAGAATACGTTTACTAACATTCATTATATTCATCATACAGGTAGTTTCAGTTTTATGACACCACATAGACAGATTTTCTATTACATTTTGAAAAGAAATTGAATATTATGTGGAACAAAACAAAAAAGTCTGCATGTACAAAAGATCAAGCTGACAGATATCCATGCATTTGAGTGTCAGACCTATCTTGTATTTTGACAATTTTTGCCTGATTCACCTGTGTCTGCTTAAATTTAGCAGCTCATACGGGGCACACAGTAAATCCTGTTCACATTTAGACATGTAAAATATTGAGACAATTAAAGAAACTGTTCACAGAAGTGAAGTTACTGAAAACCCTTATGCATAAGATTGTTTACACTGAATAATCTGTAACTCAGCATTCAAAACTGTTTCTGAAGGATACTGCAATTTTTATGGGCAGTATTACTTTGGTTTGTCTCAAACAGATTATGGTATGTTGCAAGTCAGAATCCAGCATTTTAGAAAAGGATCTGTCTGTCTGTCTGTAATTGACAGATAAGCAGTACTTTTAAATGCCTTTCCATCCCTCCTAATGTTTTGGGAGACTTTAGGACTTTTAAACTACCACATCTCAAAACATTGCTCCAGGCTGGTGGCTGTGAAAGTTAGCAATGACATTCTCCTTTTGCAATATTATTTTTAACACAAGCCATGTTAACACAAACACAGGGTGCATGTGTAAAAGACACACAGTGTCAGGTCTCCTGAGAAATCTACGTCCAAGGCACAGCTACAACAACAACTCTTGACCGAAATCTGCTCCAGACCACCAAACCAGATCTAAGAATAAGGGCTTTACTGAGAATCTGCTACGAAGAGTGTGCTTAAATATTGGTAGTGTGGGTAGAATGGTTGGCCTGAGTCCTATCTGAATTATCCCAGCCTAAGCTAAAAATAATATTACTTAAGTCTCTCCAAGATAACAACAGAATTATTGAGAACAGGGTTTAACTCTGTGACTTTAAAATGAGAGAGCACATTGCATGTGATTCTAAAATTGATGTAAACAACACACTGGCGCTTCTCCAGAACTAATTTAAGCTCAGCATTTGAATATGAATTTCCTTTTCCTTCTCCCAGGAGTGTACACAGCAAGAGACAAGGTACACCACAATTATCCATTACTTGAATTCATTTGAAAGATGGGTGTTTCTGTAAATAACTCTGGGTAATTAAAAAAAGCCAAAACTGACCAACAACAAAACTCTACATATAGCTATTATGTATCACAATTAGTTTTCATGCGTATGCATTTCTAAATCTGCAAATATGTTTCTTCATTTTGTTCTCCTAACAGGAAAAGAAGTATCAGCGAATTTAGCCATTCTGCATGTATTGGATCTTTACTGAATAAAAGCGCAACTGTTCATAGTCTAGGCAAACCCAAATTTTGACTCTGGCAATTCTAGGACAACATTGATAGTTCAATTGCAGGTACTTCACAATATCTCAGCTTTGAAAATACTTGTCCCTTTCTTTATAAGCCGATGCTTTCTTTATGATAGGCCATCTTTTTCTACTTTTAACTTTGTGGTAAAATACTGCATTTCAATCAACGTACGGTTTCTCTATGCTGATTGCTTGAAATGATTTACATCTTCTTTAAACCAGCTGAGAGGAGAACTTCTGTTTCAGAGTTGCACATAGTGTGCTGGCTTCATTCAGCTGGTAGAGTGAGCATGCAGAGATATACTTCATACACACAACTGCTCTCAGGGCAGATTCCCCTACTGATACACGCAAGTGCTTTTCACTGGACTTCAGAGAAATTAGACCTCCAGCAAAGGGGCTGGCCAGCACAACATACACACTTCTTTTACCAATCAACTGCTAACCAAACACACAAAAAGTTTTGAAAATAAAACCAGACTTTACCATCTTTGTGATAATAGGTGACTTCTACTTTTCTCTCCTCTGACCCCAGCAGGGCTTGAGCAATTTGGGCAATATGATGTCTTTTGGTCTCTGGCCCATGAAGAAAGTCACAGGTGCAAGGTTTCTGCATGACATCTGGCCTGGAGAACCCAGTCATCTCACAGAACCCATCATTGCAGTAGATGATAGCACAATTCTGCACTCTAGCATTAGCAATGATGAATTTTTTATCTGCAATAAAAGAAAGTGATGCATTTTTTAGTACTCTTTCAACATTTCTTATAGGGTTGATTGCAGGGATGAATACTGAACAACCTTTCCTTTCACGGGAAAGCCTGAAATACAGAGATTTTCAGTCATTTAATGAAACTAATTTGATCCATAACTTTTAAAGAAACTTCAATTAATTTAGAACACATTAAAGATGAATACAGTTGTTTTTTAAGGAAATAAAACCACATTATGCAAGTCTCTGAAAGTCTCCTTTTGACAAAATTTTGTCTGTTTCAGACTTCACTGAAGCCCAAGTGATGAGTGCCGTCCTGTCAGTTGCAACTCCAGGAAAGTCCTTGAAAAGTCAGTAGCTTCTTTTGGGGAGAAGTCGAGCCATGGGAAGGGGGTTCTGCTCAAGCGAAGGGCTTCCTGGTGTAAAGGCCAATCATCTCAATCTAGTCTGTAGGGACTTTCATTGAGGTGAATGACAGTAAATTTATAGTCAGTATTTTAACAAATCTATCTAGAAAATAACAGAAGAAAGAAAAGGTTCCTAAAAACAAAAACAAAAAAAATGGGGGTAGATGAAATGATTGTTATGTTGGAAACATTTTGCAAATTTCACTGAAGTTCTGTGCTTCCATCCATCCTTCTTTCCCCAACTCTCATCTCAAAGAAAGGTTCAAAAGTTTTCAACTCTTATTGGTTTGTTTCTGTTTACCTTTTTAACACACTATTCCCACTGTAATTATAAATGTGGAACTTTGATACATTTACTGCTAGTAACATTAATTTTTTCTGACTACAGTATACTGATTAAGTATACTTTAAGTACACTTAAATATACTAGGAGATTGCTTGCTTTACAAAAGATTTCTTACATGACACCAAGTAAGCAGTGCAAGTCTTCAAAATTTAAATATGGTCTGCCTTTGAATACAGTGAAATATTCAGAGATTTCATTCTTACTTTTTCTACTGTCTTTCAATCATGTTGAACTTTCACTATCACTAGCTACTAAATAGGCAAGTGCTTTATTACTTTCAGAAAATAAAAACTTTGAGTAGCCCCACTGACATAGCATATATATAAAAATTAGGACTAGCACCATCTTTATTTTTTTCTCAAATAATATAAATACTAAAAATGCTAATATGGGTTTAAGTATAAGAAAGTATATGAACTGAAATTAGCTGTAAGGGCTCGCACTAGACTGATACTAAAATTATGCTAAATATTTAAATCAATGTACATATATCCAACTACTGTATCTAAATGAAACTCCTTTTAAGCATCAAGTGTTCCTTCCTACAGCTATTAGTAAACCAGAATTCTGGCCAGGAAAAAACACTTCACCTTCAGCCTCCTCGACAGGTAGTAAACTGCTGCATTGGAAAAGATCTCACAGACTCTCCCTGAGGATGCACTTGCACTGGTTTGATAGATATTTCAGACTTACATAAACAAAACAGAGAAATTTGACAGCTATATTAAAATGCAGTCATGACAACAAGGTAAGAGAGTATTTTCTCTTTAATAACTCTTCTGAATATTATCTGTTTCCTCTAAATCAAAGTCTTAAGTTCTGCTTTATTTTGAAAAGGCAATTATAATTAACAGCATTAACAATCATCATAATAATAAATCTAGCTTATTTTTTAGACATTGCACAGACAGCAAGATTGTACATTCTGCTTTTAGAGCCATCTCACTGGTTCAGAAGAAGGTAAGAGATATAACTTCTATAGCTATATACAATATGAATACACTCAACGATAAAAACTATTCCTTGAAATAGTGTGGGAAAAAAGCCCCAACCCTCCCCGCCCCCCCAAAAAACCAAACAAGCCCACCAGCCAATAATTCAAGTTGGTAATCCGTATTCTACATCAAAAACATTGCTACTTCTGCCAGGGATCCCCTCCTTACCTCCGGGGTTTTCTTTGCAAGCTACAAACTTAAAAACAGTCTGGAGCTGCTGTCCATTTAGTCACAAGCAGAATAAAAGTACTATAGCAAAATAGATAGAAAGCGAGAACTTACTTTGCCCTTCAAATTTTCGTATGATTGTACCCAAAAATGTATTTTGTGGTGCCACATGACCTCTGCGAACAGGCATGTTTATACAGGTCTTCGGTTTTCTGTGCACAATGACTTCTCCAAGGATCTCCTACACGGCTCCAGCCCAAAGCACCGAGCCAGCTACCCTTTGTGACAAATCATCGTCCTCTGGAGCTCGGAAATCTCTTCCCATTAGCACCACTTCTAGAGACACGCTTTTCCTATTGGAGTCAGATTCATCCCCCAGTTTCTTTCTTTTTCTTTTTTTCTTTCTCTCCTTGCTTTCTTTTCTATTTTTTTCCTGGAGGCGCTCGGACGCTATTGTCTGGGGCGGGTAGGGGTGGGGTAAGCAGGAGGAGGTGGCGGGTGAGGGAAGATTACAAGGGTAATCGATCTCTAGCACCAAACATCGCCAATTTTCCAAAGCAAATGGCTGTGACCCGGCAGTTTCCGACGCTGTAGTGGTGGTTTGAGGGCTGGAAGACTAATGTTGCTCCGCTGCCAGAGGGAGTGACGTTCCCCCCCTCCGGGCTTCACCACGGCGCGCAGCAGCTCGGATTACTCAAGCGTGGTTTAGCAAGAGCCAGCCAATAAATCTCTTCAAAACTCAGCGACAAACAGCCGCATCAGGAACGAGCTACACACCAGCAGCACCGCGACGTGCCACATCCCCCACCGCGGCGGCTGCAGGGGTCAGC